>OZ014522.1:400625354-400695354 GCA_963966055.1 Lathyrus aphaca | reverse complement strand
ATAACATTAACGATTAATGGGAGGTTTTCGAATTTGATTCAAAATGGAAGAAGAAAAAGTGATTAAAATTAAGTGATTTTAAAATAAGTTAATTTGTTGTTCGATCTCCTACTTATCATCGATCATACAATTATCAAGCCCTAAGCGGATTCTAATCCCTCTTTGATTATAGAACCAATTAACAAGCGAAATTGACACTATACGAATTACACTCCTCTTATCCGAATTAAGCAGACGGATTAAAATATTCACGAATTAAGCAAACATGATTATATGCAGATTAACAATAAAGCTACAATAATAAGCGATAAAAATCAAGGAATGTCAATCAATCGAAACACTTCAACACCATTCTATATAAATTAGATTAAGCAAACAAAATATATAGAAAAAATATTGAAAGAGAAAAGAAATTGCATTGATAATTATAATAACCTCAAAGTTACGGAGGTACAGTTACATCAGATCAACCTTCGTGATTAGTTCTCCATTTGCGTTCTTTCAAGCATAAAAATAAAACTGTAAATAGTCAAATCTATGTACAGTACCGTGGCTGCTAGGTAATATGGGAAAACCAAAAACCCATTTAAAACCCAACTGAGTCAAATACATAACCCAAGCCAAATTCTAAATGACCCGGAACTAAATAAAACTAATGCAGCAGCTTCAAACGAAAATCTGGAAAATATGACTCTGAATCTGACTTCGGCTCCAACACGAAAGTTGTAGCTCTCTCTCTCTTATCTTTCCATCGACTGGTAGAACGCCACAATCAGATTCCTGGAACTCCGGTTATGATCATTTCCGTAAAAGCTGTTAAAGCTAAAAATTAAGTACGAAAATTAAATTAAGCCAAAAAATAAAATAAATTAGAAAAACAAATTAAAATATAAAAATAAACAAAGAAAACTAAAGAAATGCTTAAGTGAAAACATGTAGGAATGTGCACCAAAATGCACTGATCAACCACCACCTGATAACACCCTACGTGCCACCAAATTATCACCAAAAGGAGATACACCAACATTCACAATAATTCCAACCTCACGATCCCTACTAATAGGAGGAATGCCAGACTCCTCCACCTGCACCCTTTCAGAACTACTTCCAATATCATCGTTCTCGAGGTCATCGAGGACCTCCAACCACCGTCACCCATTGAAGGTATCCAACACCTCTGGCGAAGAACGCGATGAGCCTCCTGAAGATCTGAGCCCGTTGAGACCAAATACATCTTCAACCAAAGAGATAATGAAAGCTTTATGTCGCTCCACGGACTTACGTCCCGGTGCAAACGCGAACCGTCGGCGAAAGAGAGATGAGGTTGAATTGAATAGAGTCGCACGCTAGGCATTTTTATCTCGAAGGAAAGGTAATGCTGCATAAACCTAGAAAGAGATGGATAAGACAATTGCGAACCAGAGAAACTGAGAAAGGGGGTTGGTTACGACCTGGGAAGGTATTAGCATCCAGATCGTCCGTCGTACTCGACGGGATCCACACTTACAAAATTGTGTTTAAAAGGGTAGGTGTGTGTGCTATCTGTGTGCAAAATCTAAGGAAAGAAAGTACAGGTGTCAGTGCAAAAAGGTGAATTGCTCAGGAACTGAGGCTTTAGAAAAAGAATACTGAAAGAGGGGTAAGACACAAAGAATTTTGTTCGATAACAGTTAAGTTATGCCTATGTATCCTCTCGTGCAATGAGGAAGTTAGAACAACGTAGTTCGACTCAAAGAGACTGAAAAAGAATTGACTATGAACTGCTTGCATATGCTCAAGTGCATGACCCGTCTGGCTCGGGTGCTAACTGTCTTGCATTAGACGGAAGAAGCAAGTTCTCGTTTATAGAATGAGTGTGATGAGAAAAGAATCCCGGAGGAGACGATTATTGTTTGTTTTTGTGTTTTTAGTTTTTTATTGTTTTTGGGTTTTTGTTTAGTGTTAAGTAATGAGTTTAATCTCTAATCACAGATTAGTGAACTCATTACACCATCATAATAGAAAGATGATAGATGATAACACTTAAGCTGAGGAAGATACCTCAACTTAATCCATGGTTAGGGATTAAATTCATTATATAACAAACCTTTATTAAATATATTTTAATTAAGGGATGAGATTAAGAAGTGAATTTTATAGTTTGTAAGACAACTTGAGGGGGACTTGTCCATTAAACACTAGGGTTAGTCCCTTTTAACCATAAGGAAGAGATAGAACCCTAATGTAAAGCCCAAGTTACAAGATAAAGCCTTAGTGATTATTAATGTGTTTTTGATTAAGAGGTGTAAAAAAATTAAAGGTTTAAAACTAAGGATTAAAGATATACACTTCATCCTAATATAAGGATGCAGGCATAACCCTAATTCCAAAGTCCTAAAGCTTTAAGAGTTTAGCCTCTAATTAAGAGATGAGAATAGAGACTCAAGGAGACTCAAAGGTAAAAAGCTAGGAGGGACTATATACAACCCTAAAATTTATCATGCTTGGATATCCTATAGTTTGTGAAGCTTAAGAGGAAAGATCTTCAGGGCCACCAAGGAAGAAGCGGATGAAAAGAGAAGGAGGAAGAAGAATAAGTTACTTACTTCCTGAAGAAGATAAGTAACTTAAAAGAAAGAGAGTAAGAAGGAGAGAACATAAGTGAAGCAAGTTCACTTCAAATACATGTAAGAATTCATATGAATAATGAGAAGATATGGGAGGTGAAGGAAAATCCACCTCCCAGATAACTTACCAAGAGCTTCTAACATGTCAGTATGAATGCATAAGACATAAAGCAAAAGGAAATGAAGTGAAATGAGATGTAAAGACCAAAGTCAGAAGTGAAAATTCAATGTAAAAGGCATATGAGATGATGCAAAGTCATACAAGATGCATATGAATGATTATACAAAGATGAGATGCAATGGAAGCATGTTTAGAAGCATGAAAACACATGAATGTTCATGAAATGTAATGGATGCAAAGCATAGCAAATGAATGAAGAAATGATCAAGCAATATTTCATACATGTCATAAGATGTCTAAGATGACATACAAAATAATGGAATGGCATGGCAAGTTCATATGATGATGATATGCAAAGGAGAATGCAAATGAAGATGCAAAATTAGGGTTTTAAGGCAACATGAGATGCACATGATCAAAACAGAAGCAAACACCATGATAAAAAATTGAAATTGAACTTAAACAAACCCTAATCCCATATAAGATCACACCCCAAAGGAGAAATTCAGAAGCTTAACCTAGTGGAAGTTATGAAATTTCTAAGTTACCTATGGTTTTTGGGTGTTTCTAAAGGGAAAATGCAAATCAAATTGAAAATTCAAGATAAAATCATGAGGTAAATAACCTATAAACTATATGTAATATGTGAAACAATGCAAGAAGAACCAAGTTCAAACTCATCATAGTTAGGCAGAAATTAATTTTTCAAATTAGGGTTAGAAAATGTGATTTTTAAGAACCCTAATTCAAAGAAAATTGTGAAAATGTGATCAAACCTAAAAAGAAATTTGTATGGTTAGTTTGAAAATGTTTCTAAATGTATTGGAATGGTTCATGATTTTTTTGGTGATTTTTAGAAACCTAAATGCATATTTAATTAATTAAAATCAATTAATTAATTAAATAAAACATTTAAATATTTTAAAAATAATTTTTTAATGCAAAAAATAATATAAAAATGTTTTCAGGTTAAGAAAAATATTTGAAACAAAAATGCAAGAAATGATATTTTTTTGATGATTTATGCTATTTTTAAAAATTGTGGAAAGAAAATGCAATTAAAATGAAATAAAAATGAATTTAAATGAAAGTATGAGGTTCTGAAGGCTGAGATTCAAACTGGGGGAAAATATGTTGACTGCGCGCGTGATCTATAGGCTGAGATTCAATCTGGCATTTTTATTAATTAATCCTAATTAATTAAATTAATTAAACGATTAGGGTTTAATGAGGCCATATGAGCCATCCTAACACGCGGGTAAGCAAGATCCTATGGCTATTATTCAAACTGGCATTTAATACAAGATTAGGGTTTAATGACTTTCAGGTGACAAGAACAGTGTTCCGATCATCTTCTCCGGCAACCCCAAAACTCAATCTCTCTCCCTAGGCCCACCCAGACTCTCTAAAGCTCTAGAAACATTCTCCTAAACTTCCTAAACACGAATCCAGGCTCAAAACTCATTTATCATGCATCAAAAAGGGGAATCGAAGAAAAAACATTCTAGGTTAAGAAGTTTCAGAGCAAGCATACATGGTCATTTCTCTATCATTTTCAAAACAAATCATATCAGTGTGATCAGGGGAGCATATAGATTCATTCTATAACTTAAAAGAGAGGTTCTGGAAAAATTGTTCTTGATGGTTACTTGAGTTGAAGCTTTGATATTCTGAGCTTTCTGACTCCCTCTTTTGTGCAAAACCACTTCACTTGGTCCCTTGAAGCTTCTGGATTGCTTGAACAAGCTTTGAATGGCTGATTTATGGTGTTTGGTTCTGGTGTGGCAGAAATCGTATTTCTGATTGAGGGGTTTTTAGGCCATGGCAAGGGGTGGGAAATGATCCTTGAGTGATGTTGAGATGATTGGTGAAAGAATTAGTGATTTTTGTTGGCTGTGGAGTGAGTTTCGAAGGAATGAATGGAAATTTTGGTGATTCTGGGTTGTGTGAGGATTCAGGCTCCAAGCTTATGTGAAATGGGCTCCTTGATGTCCACATAAGTCATAATGATTGGCCAGAGAGTGGTTGTGGCACAAACTGATTGGTATGGCTTGTTTTGCAAAAAGTCAAAAGTTGTGGTACCACAAGTATGGGCTGAGTCAGAGTTGGCTTTTGGGGTGTCTTGGCCTCAGCTTGATTCATGGATGGCCCTAGGATGAAGTTTATGCAGCTGGAACACTTGGATCAAGAGTTGTCATAGTTTTTGCAAAGTTTATGCAAAATTATCATTTTGAGATTTCTTGTGAATCAAGCCATGAAAACCATGCATTTTTGGGCCAATTCTGATGTTTTGAAGTTGCTTTGACATGTTATGGTACATAGAAGTTGATTAGAGGTCATGAAATGGCTTGAAACTTGATTTTGCAAAAATCCCTCTTTGGCATGAACTTGAAAATTATAGGATTTTTGTCAACTTTGAAAGGCCATATCTTGAGTTCTAGGATGAATCAAGACATGTTCTTATACTTTTTGAAAATGGGAAGACATAATCTACAACTTTCATGTCCAAGAATTTTTCATTTGAAGCATTTTTGGTCATGAAAGAATAGGTTGAATATCTTTCCCAAAATGGAAAGTTTCTATTACAAGTCATTTCCAAAAATAGCAAGTTTGCATTTGGCTCAAAATTCTTCAACTTTGTGAACTTCCAACCACTTCTAAGATCAAATAAAGATCATAGAGACTCAAAATGATGATGATGACCCTTTGGTGCCCTTGATGGAGGCCTCAGGTACCCTGATTTTGACTTTACTTACTCAAGAAGTTACCCAATGATCAGATGACTTCCATAGTGAATTTCTTCATCAAACTTGGTACACATGATCCTTATAACATATTAAGACCATTAGAAACAAGAATGACCAAAAAATTGGGATTAAGGCCTCTGAAACCAAAACCCTAATTTTAGGTCATTTGTGCAGGAAATCTTCAGTCTGCCTCTATGCCTTTGCCATTCTTTGTGATCTCTTGACTTTTGTGAACTTTGGGGAGCATATTATGATCATGGAACACACATGGACCCTCTTGGTAAGCTTCAAGACCTTTGGGATGGCTCAGATCACTTCTTGGATTGCTCAGATCACAAACCCTAGATGCAGATGAAATAAACTATGCAGATGAAACAAATATGCAATATGAGATGGTATGCCTATGCTTATGCAAAAATGAAAGATCACAAGCCATGGTGTGAGATAAAGTGAGAGAAAATTTGGGGTATTTACACTTTCCCATTGATTTCAGCCGTCAACCGGATACAAAACAAAGGATCAAGTCTCGTAGAAACCAAAATTCTAGTAGTGTCAAGGAAAAGCATGTCTTATGTATCCTCATCGACACTGATAAACGAAACTGCCTTACCAGCAATAGTCTTGAAGAAACTGATATTCCGTGCATGTTAAGGAATACTAATGCATTTAACCCATGTTAATCTTTCAACATCAATCACATCGACCGACCACGACACAACACAGCTAAACCACTTCGACAACCATTCATGGGTCTCTTGGATAAACTCAGAAATGAGGCCTTCATTTATATCCTCAATCAGACATAATCTTTCCCCTAGAGAGCAGATTTTCACATTGAAAAAACCTTCCATATGAAAGACCTTTTGCATGTTGTAAGTGTTGCATGCATCAAACACTTCACCAAAAAAAGCCTTCTCGAACCTGGCCAAATCACCACTCTCCCCTACAACCTGCACTATATCCGCCTTAGAAGAAGCAACACAGTCGCTTTCTACCTCATCTCCCATCACAACTAAACCCATAACCCTAGAGTCAACAATAGACAGATTACCTACAACTTGGGCAAACGATCTCATAACACCACCTCCCACCTTATCTGCACGATCACCAGGAATGTTTGTCTTTTCACAATCTACAATTCTAGGCTTCGTAAAGGTGATGCCCTCTGGATTATTCCGTTGAAAGCGAGGAATATTAACGTACAACTTCCTCCCCTAAAGGAAAAATATTATCCAACTTAGTAGCCATGATTTGGGCGTCATGAACCTTCCTAAAACGAGCGAACCCATACCTTTTATTCCTCTTATCTTGTTTTGCAGGAATATAAACTTCAGATATCAAACCGTAGGATTTAAACATTTCAAAGAGATCATTCACAACCATGTTCTTAGGGTACTTTGTAAAGAAGAAGGAGGTGGTAGAAACATCAACACCAACTCCTTTTTCTTTCTTTTCTTTCCATACTGAAAATCGCAGAGGACTACCAAAACGTTTAATACCTCTAACTGTTTGCCAACCCATATAAAAAAAAAAATCTAAAACGCAACAACAAGATGGGATGAAAACCAAGTGTACCATGAAGAATACCGATTTAACGAAGGAAAAAGGTCCCTAATCCTTAGATTAGGACTTTAAACCAAACCCACAAAGCCTGAGATTCTTACTAAACACTTAAACATCAATCCAATCTTCTTAACAAACGGTGGCGATATTATTGAGTTGTCTCACCGTAGATAAACATGAGAGTTGCAATGAAGAAAAAGGTATTGTCTTCCATTTGAATTACAACTTCTAATATTTTTCCCTTCTGAATTATGTATTATATATTTGCCACTGAAAAATGATCTTTTTATTACTTATAGAAAAATTATAAAAAAAATTATGACACATGCTCCCATCCCACGCACATGTAGGGGTGTGCATGGTTCTTAAACCAACCCGAATTGAACCAAATATATGGTTCGGTTTGGATCTAAAAATTATTTTGTAAAACTGGTTTTATTTTTTCAAAACCAGTTTATATTTGGATTGATTCGGTTCAAAACTGGTTTCTATTGAAAGCTTGATTTTTATTTGATTCAGTTTTAAGACCTTTTTTTTTTAAATCAATTGCATCAATTTTTTATTTTAATCATTTTTTTAGTCGACTTTGAAATTTTTATGCATACTATATCATTTATAAGATTTTTTTTTAATAATGTTGTCTATGTGAATATTTTCTATTAAGTAAGTTTCATGTTGTATTTATATAGTTTAAATTTGAATTATGGTGTTATAAAATTTTAATTTCAACATACTGATTCATGTTTATAATGAAATTCAATTTCCATTACTGTGTTGTCTTTCAAACATGTTTGCAGGAATATGTAAGCATAAAAAGAAATTCTAATATATATAACTCTCTTTTGAATTACTAAAAAAAAATTCAGAAAATTATTGTTGATGTTACTACTAGATTATGGATTTTGTTGTTACATGTAGAACAATATTTACTACAGTATATGTAATGTTGGGATCCAAAAAAAATTAGCACTGATTCAATTTGAATGGTGTTGGTTTTGTTGAAAATTTAGTGATGGTTTTGATTTGGTTGAAAATTTAGAGACAAGTATTTTATCATTTGAGTTAATTGGATCATGAATAGGAACTGGATTTCAATAAATGGATATCCAATGTTATTGGTTTTTCTTAAATGGACTGGGTTAGGTAATAACATAAATGGTTTGGGTTTTTTAATTTTGGAAACCAGATTTATGGTTATGGATTAGACAAACTGATTTAAATGCACACCCCTACGCACATGTTCTCTTTGTATGGACTATTTGAAAGTTTAACTTAAATGTTTGAAAGTTTAACTTAAATGCATTGCATTATATCTTATTCCAAATTCCAATTACTATCCCTCAAAACCATAATGTCAGAATCAAGCGCAACCTTTTCTTCCCCACAACTTCAAAGAGAACAAACACGATCATGTCTTTCAACTACCTTATTACTCATAGTTTTCCCAGTGACCTTAGCTGCGATTCTCTACGGACTCGAACCATTCGAACCGGTTCACTTTCCATCCAGGGAACTACCCCGACGAACTCGAACAGCTCCGGCTGTCAACTCGCACATGCGGGTTGGTTCCGAAGTTGTAGTAGAAGGACAAGTAGATGGACCTGAAGACTTAGCTTATGATAAGAGAAACCGTCTCATCTACACTGGTTGTGAGGACGGATGGATCAAGCGAATCACCGTGAACAAATCGGTTGCTGACTCGGTTGTTAAAAACTGGGTTAACACCGGTGGAAGACCGCTAGGACTGGCTTTGGAAAAAACCGGTGAACTCATAGTTGCTGACGCTGATTTGGTAAGTCCCAAAATGGATCTCTATACATTATGCTATAGTGTGATAAGATATTCGATCGATCCGAGAGTCACGATGTGTGAATTAATCATAATTTATTCTTTAACATAAAAATAGTAAATAACATTATTCATAGGTTTGTCGTGGCTGTTATCGCAGAGTCATAATAATATTTAAGATTAGACATGTAGTAGTTTTTATAAAATTTAGGGTTCTTATAAGTTTAACTGTTGTTATTATTGTTGCAATTCAACCGGCAATAATATTAATATTAATGATGTAGGGGCTATTGAGAGTGACAGAAAAAGAAAAGAAATCGAAGGTTGAAGTTCTGGCGAATGAATATGATGGATTGAAATTCAATTTAACAGACGGAGTTGACGTAGGTGAAGATGGAACAATTTATTTTACAGACGCTACATACAAATACAGTTTAAAGGATTTCTATTTTGATATTGCGGAAGGTAAACCTCATGGGAGATTCATGAGCTATAATCCAGCAACAAAAAAAGTGGAATTGCTTGCACGTAATCTCTACTTTGCTAATGGAGTTGCTGTTGCACCAGATCAAAAATTCGTTGTCTACTGTGAGACTTTTTTGTAAGTACTTTATTAATTCTTAAATATAATAACAACTCATTGCATATTTTATTTTAATTATAAAGTATTGATTGTATATTTACTCTGCCAATTTTGTTCATGGATATCATTGTATAGTGAAACTTTGAAACTCCATAATCCACAGGAGTAGGTGCAGAAAAATTTACCTTAGAGGTCCCAAAAAAGGAAGAATAGGCGAATTTTGTCCCGACCTACCCGGCATGCCAGATAATATTCATTATGTTGGACAAGGGCAGTATTTTATTGGAATGACGACGGTAACATAATTATTATTTTATTTTATTTTTAGTTTATTATCGTTAAAGATAACTCGGTTGTTAGCTGTATAGGAAAATCAGTTATAAGAGCCTCCGACATCCCACTTTTCAATAAATATTTTTTGTGTTTTAATGACAGTCGATAACTCCTCAATGGTATTTATTATCAAGATATCCTTTGCTACGGAAAACTGCAGCAATGGTTACAAAGTATTTTACAAGGCCAAAACTAGAGATGCATGGAGGAGTTATGGTTGTAGATTTGGCAGGAAAACTAACAGATCATTATTATGATCATCAATTATCATTGATTTCAAGTGGGATTAAAGTTGATAATTATATATATTGTGGCTCCCTTTCTTATCCATTTCTGCTACGTCTAGATGTGGTAAAATATCCTGCACTTCCCTCACCATGAAGAACACTGAAAATCTCAGCTATATTAGCTTTCTTATATAGGCCCGCTTGATTATTGTATGAAAGATGTATTGTGGATGTGGTTATTAATATCTGGTAAGTAAAAATTCATTAGACAAAAATACCCTAAACTAAAAAGACTCTTGGCTTGATTGTGGCCAATAGGGACAGAGAACAAATTAACATTTTTTTTCATTGGGTCAATTTCTCTACCGTAAAAAAAATAAAAATAATATATCTTCAATCAATCAACTAATGTCATATCATTTTATTATATTTAATTATTTATTTATTTGTTCAAATTTATAAATTTCCTATACAATTTCAGAACAATTTTCTCTATGGGTATTTTTACCCAACTTTTTGAGGTGAGTAGAATCAACTAATGTCCTATCATTTTATTATATTTAATTATTTATTTAATAGTTCAATTTTAAATTTCCAATACAATTTACTCTATAGGTTACTCTACCTAATTTTTTGAGGTGAATAGATAAAAATTCACAATTTTTTATAAATCAGAAGTATTGTAGAAATTAAAAAAAAAAATACCTTAAATAATTATTATTAGATGTAATTTAAAATTAAAAAAAAAACTTGAATAATTATTATTAGATTTTGGCATAACTCTTTTTTATAAAACCATTTGTAAAACAAAAGTGTCATTTTATAAGAATTTTTTTCAAATTATATGTCTAATTAATGTAGGATTTGAAATAAGACTTGAGATCTTTCAAATAATTAGTGAAAGCAAAGTCAGGAGTCCAACATCACAGTTCACTGTTATCATTTCTTACTTTTGATGGAAGAGCAACCAAATAATTAGACAAAATAGGTAGAATTGAAGACATTCCAGTGTTCGTCTTTCAAATTCATGGAAATGGTTGGAGTGCAAGGAGAACAAGAAGCATCATTGTAATTTCTACCGTTGTTATAAATCTTCTTTGGAGTTTTTGCGTTAGAATTAGTTGGTTTTTTTTGTTGTGTAGGAATTCTTCTTCCCTGAATTAATGTAAATCTTTTTCTCATTAATAGAGTTGTTTTCTTTTAGTTAGCAAGGATTATCATTAAACAGAATATTATATTAAGGGTACTCTAACCTTGAATACAAAAGGTGGGAGAAAAAACCTCTACTACAACAAAACCATTGAAAAAACCTACTAATTGAAAACTATGATAAAAAAAAACTTTTGATTTATATTTTCTTTGAATAAATAAGATTTAATTCAGATAATCATATCATATTAATATAATGGAAGAAAGTCAGAGGTTGAAGGTGGTCATACTACTACGAAAAATTTCTTTTATTTCGGTTAAAAATAGGATTAAACTCAGTTTTGTATGCGAGGTAACGAAAGACGTCATAAATCTTATTCCTCGGTCAAGACTCCATTTAGGGGAAAGACCAAATCCTTGGAAGGTGATCACCAGCAACTGCAACTGCATTTTTATTATTTTTAAAGCTGAATGTCATGCCTCACATTTTCTCTCGATGAGCAGTATTATTACCTCGGTTTGAAATAATAACCGAGGAGAAAACATTTTTTTATTTTTTTATTTTTTTAATTTTCATTTTAACTTTTTGTTAGAAAAGAAATTCCAATGTGTAGATTCGACAAGCGAATTAGCTGGAATTTCTGCACAAACACAAGGTAAGGTTACATGTCTTTCGACTAGAGACCTTGGAGGAAAACAACAACGTTTGACATTGAAGGATTTGGTCGGATACTTAAGGAAATTTACAAGAATTTGGTTATTCACCGATCCAACAAATCGAACAAGGTTCAATTAAAGCAGATTTAAATTCAAATTAGATAATTATCTTGTGGTCTTATCCAAAACACCAAAGACATGTGGAGATCAATCGAAAACAGGGAGAGCATGTAGAGGTGACGTGTCAGATGGAAGACATTTGAACGTTGGAGATCGTTAGTTTCTTAGTATCATAAATAGGGTTTCTGGTGTTAGGATTCGAGGTGTGGAAAACTCATTGTAAAACTTTGATACAAACTCAAAGTACCTATACGCAAGCGAGAAGCGAGTCTCCGAAGAAAATGTATTTGCCTATCATTTTCTTACTTATGCAAATAAAGTGTTGTTTCATTTAATTTATGTTTACTTGTCTTCATTTTCTATTCAAGTCGCTAGTTTTGACTTAGTCGAAATATTTGATACATTTACATTTAAACTCAATTATTTTTCTAAAGTAGTCAGCATTCAATGCAAGTATTCTGACAACATTAATGCACACTCCCCTTTTCCATAAATTTAACGCAACTTGCCCAAGAATTTACTAGTTTGGTCCTTCAAGCAATAAATTTAAAACAAAGTGATTATTTACCAAAAAAACCGATGAACAAATTGGCATACCAATGGAACATTTTTATGCAAATTTTTGAATTATTTTCTTTACAAAAGTGTTGCATTTTGTTTCTTTGTTGTGAATTTTTCTTGCATCAAATAATGTTTTTTGCATCCGGACTTTTATGCGCTTAAGGAGTGGTAGAACTTTAGCCTAAATGGTCCACCCTAAGAATACGTCACTTCCCTAAAATAACGATCTAGATACTGAACAACATGTCGCATCGATGGTTGGAACGACAAAGAACAAAATTCCCATAAGGACCAATGAACTTATCCTAACCCCAATAAAAAGTGCAACATCGATTATAGGGGTTGTGATTTCATTTCTTGTGGCAACAAGTATTCCAACTACTCTCAGGCCCATGCATACTGCTATAGGAGATCCTAGGCCTTCTTATTTGCTAGGTTTTATGATGCCACTGGTTTATAGGAATTTCTCTTATGGTATGCCAACTGAGATAATGGCCGGATTATAGAGTAACATGTCAATGTATGCAAATAATAATGCAACAATTTTGTCTCCTTTAAATCCATATGTGGTGTCATGATCTGCCATTAGCAACCCTAGTTGAGCGACACAACAAGGAGGGACTGGGTTTGCCTTCCCAAATAGTTATGCCCTAACAGCGAATCTCATGATGCCTATAAGACATCAAATGAAAAAAGTAACCACGAGAGGGTTAACATGCTTACTCAGAAAATCGGTACAATGTACAATCCCCTAATTTAAAAAACTAACCAAATTTACCAATCATTGGCCAATTAAATGGGTCGAATAATCAGTTTTTTTTCATCCATCGGACCTAGGCATAACCAATTCCTCAAAATTTTCCATCCAGGCTATTAGGGATACCTTAAATGGTGTTACTTTTATTAATCAAGGGCAACAATATCAAGAGAGACTTCGACCTGTCGGACCCCCTATACTTGGGGAGGAGAAGAATGTATAGGTCAAGTTAACCTAGGGGTAGTTATGGTGGGTAGAACCAAGATGTTGAGGAGGCATTCAAGAATGTTCAATCAAATAACTTAAAGGGGAAAAGTAATTTATCCTACATAGTCAAAAGAATACAAAATAGGTTCGGACGCCTGAAGGTCGAGAAGGCCAGAACGAGCAATTTCCATAAACAAAAGAGAAGGTTTCCTATATAGAGGTAGATGAGACACACCGGGAATATGATATAGGATATAAAGAGGTCAAAGAAAACATGTAAACATGGTGGAACTTAAGTTATGACCTTTATACGTTTGTAAACTATTAAAATCTTCTGACGAAAAGAATTGGGTTGAACCAAAAAATGACAAAGTTCTCGCCAAAGCATACACCTTCAATGTAACTAAGTGCGAAGATATTTTTAACCTCTTAGTTGTTGATGGCCAAATCATACTCAGTATTGGACTAAAAACGTTACCTTTGGAGCAACAAAAGAAAATCGGATTTCGTAAGTTTCTTAACATTCTGGGTGATAAGACTTCTCATTGTGTTCTTTTCAGGGATTTGGTGCAAGGAGCATTGAACGAGGGAA
Organism: Lathyrus aphaca; assembly: GCA_963966055.1. Lineage (NCBI taxonomy): Eukaryota > Viridiplantae > Streptophyta > Magnoliopsida > Fabales > Fabaceae > Lathyrus > Lathyrus aphaca. The sequence continues at coordinate 400,681,343 of OZ014522.1, read as the reverse complement.
GGTTAAAGTTTGTTGATAAGGATAATTACCCAATGTAGGTGGATTATGATCCTCTATAAATCAAAGACATAAACTATGTTAAATTACTCTAATGTTTAATGGTCAAGGCTAATGAGAGTCTTGACGTGGCAATGGAAGTTTCTGAGTTTGAGTGTGCTAAAAAAGTCAAGGTGTTTTACCCTACTGTTGAGTATGAACTTGTAGATTTCCTCAACATATGCAAATTGAAAGGCTCATTAGTGATGTTGTTCCCTAGGTGCAAATTGAAAAAATCAAGGCATTTTACCTTACGTGTTTTATAGAAAGGCTGCTGAAGGCCTTGAAAAGACTAAGCCTCGATCCACTAAAGGGGGGAAATTCCCCCTGTGGAGGACATATTATGCTTTCAACAAAAAAGGTGTCCCTTATAGGACACATAATATGGCCACAAACTATAAAGAAGGTCGACACAAGACCTATGCGCCTTAGTCGAAGGCGCTAGTTGGAAAATGTATACACACCGACAATAAAACAGACACCAACCAAAAGAATGGAGAAGTGATAACTCTAAACACGACTTGGAAACACCTGAATAACCCTCAGGACACCAAGAACCATGCTTATAGTCCATATTACAAGGGGGAAACCCCATGACTATAACACAATGGTGGAGGTATCAACGCCAAAATAAGGTGTTCCGAGAGATGTCAGGTTCTAGTAGCGACCATAACCAAGAAATGGACAACAAAATGGCTAAAATGCCAGTTAAAGAAATAGTTTTTCCCTCACCATCACCTATCAAACCTAAGGTCGAATTGGAAAAAAGGCCCATGAAGGAGAGGGTAAACCCAAATTTTTCAACCAACAAGGAAGAAGGTAAAAACGAAGATTGGGAAATGATATGAGATAATTTCTCAGAGTCAAATGGAGATTTTGATGTCCTGTGCAACATGGTGTCAGTGTTGTAAAGCGTGCTTTCCGAAAGTAACATAACGCTTAAAAGTAGAGTGATGTGAATAATCCACTACTCTGTGCAACGAATCAAACTCGGTCGGAATTTTTACACCAGATGAGTTGCGAAGTGATATGAATCGGGGAATCATTGTGACACCTACCTGTGATATTTTTATTTGAGTTGTATTCGCAGAACACTCAATCGTTTGAGTATCTTCGCTGCTTCCTATTGATGAACTTGACAAGGTCGACATCTATGTCCAAAAGCAACCAAAACAACATCAACAACAAGAACAAGAACATAAACAACAACAAAATGACCAACAATGGAAAATGAGTTACTGTAGATGCATGGGGAAAATATTTTTTGTACCCTAAATGTAACACCCAAAATACTCTCCACGAATTTATATTCAAAATCAGAGTAAATAAAAATCATCATTTCATTATGAGTGTTACAATCGACAAAACTCACGGCTCAATAGATACGTGTTACAAAAATATTTCATCTTGCAGCGGAAAACATTCAAAACAACATAAAGTAGTATTTCATAATACAAATTGTTTTATAAAAATAAATGAACAAGAAACTATTGTCTTCCCGACACCCAAAGCACATATCAGAGCCAACTCCTAAAGATGCGAAGTACACTGACTTCACCGATCACCACTCTACTAATCCTAGTCACCTGCACGTTACCAACATAAGGGTAACATTCGAACAGAAGGGGTGAGATACTTACATCATCAAAAGAGAAAAATATTAAGAATAAACCAGTATCATTAACTAGATCACCACTTCCAAACAACAACAACAACTTACACCACCATATCGCAACCACACATCACATATCATACACAACAATAACAACTTATACAATGAGATTGTACTTGACTCTATGCACGCAGTACCATAATCTGATATCTATTTCAAGATCCAGTTCCTTTCGGAACTCTCAACCACTCTTTCATGGTCCAGTATAACCCATATTTCATGATCACACCCATCGACCCCTATTTCATGGTCAAGTATGATCCCTATTTCTTGATCACACCTTCGTACGGTCCCTATTTCATGACCACACCATCCACGGTGATTATACTCAATCACGCCATCAACAACTATGCACATGTCATGCACCTTCAATGACAATATGCAACAACCACAACTTCAACCTCACACAACCACATCATCAACGACATACAACAACAATTATATCATGCATTAGCATCATCAACAACATACAACAACAACTATATCATGCATTAGAATCATCAATAACATACAACAACAATTATATCATGCATTAGCATCATTAAAAAACATACAACAACAATGATCTCATGCCTTAGAATTATCAACAACATATAACCGCATCAACAACATATATCAACAACATCTACCAACTAACATAACATATGTCCATATCTACAACAATAATTCTTAGCAACATTAACAACTTATATCCTCAACATACAACAACACCTACCAACTACCACATCATATCACCACAACTACAACAACAACACATAGCAACATCTACAACCTATATCATCAATATATAACAATACCGAACAACTATTACGACATATAACTACACCGACATTAACAAATCATAACAACATCATATAACTTCAATCAGCATCTACCTCATGCATCATCAACTACAATAATGTATATCATCAACAATAGCGGCTATCAACACCTACAACATGCATCTTCAACTACAACAACTTATATCAATATCAACGAGAACATAACAACAACACATACAACACCAGGTATCAACACCTACAACATGCATCTTCAACTCTAATAACATATATCAATATCAATAACATCTATCAACCCTACAACATGCATCATCAACTAGAACAATATATAACAACATCAACAACATCTACCAACTCCTACAACATGCATAATCAACTATAACATATAACTACTTACGCAACACCAAGTATCATCCACAACGTACATATTCTCATACAACAACATTTATCATTAGCGAGGGTATACCTAACAACACATCATATTATAATGCATTACATTCACATATATCAACAATAATGTCATGTGACCACAACAACAACTACAACACATAACAACAACAACTCATAACACAACAACAACTAAGTCCAACAACATATCAACTATGTTCATATTCAAGTTATATTAATTATCCCTACAATTAGGTGTATAACTCTTCTCTAACTACACCCAACTACACCACATTGATTCATAAGCATTACTAAGTTAATTAGATAATTTTAAGGAATTTTTCAGAATAAAAATCAACATTTCCCGCTCCAGGTCTCGCTCAGCGAGGGGGCTTTCTCGCTAAGCGAACAACTCACTGACTCTTGCTTGCTAAGCGAGCTCTGCGATTTCTCAAATCGCTCTTCTGCGCTCAGCACCTAAACCTGCTACGAAAAACATCACATAAAACCAGTCCAAATCACCAGAAAATGCAGAATTCACACAATACCATGTCTAATTCATGCAATTATTACACAACATCAACAAATACAATTAATTGAACACCATTCATTCAAATCTTCCAAATCCCTAATTCCTCTAATCAACAACACTACACCAATTCCCATTATTTAACCCTTAAGAGACAGAAGAATCCCACCCTTACCTTGGTTTCGATGAGAAATTCTTCCTCCGGTCTCGAAATCCTCTTCACGCTTTAGTCTTTTCTCCTTCCTTCTTATCAATTTTCACGATCTTCTCCGTAATCACAAAAACACGACTGAACTTATCTTTTCCTTATTCTAACATTATCCCTTAGACCCAATCTATGGTCTTCCACATTTACCCTCACTATTTTCACCAACGACCACCTTACCCTTATCTCTTTATTTTCCAATTATTTAATTATTCGCCAAATAATTATTCAATATAATATAATTCTTATAATTAAATATCATATTAAATAATATTTCTTTCTCCCATACACAAAATACCACAAATCCGAATTAAATAATTGAATAAAATTTAGGGCGTTACACTAAACATGATGACTACGTTAACAATGTTGGTGTTGGTGTTGGTTTGTTGTTGTCTTCCTTCCTTAAATATGTTGGTGTTGGTGTTGATGTTGTTGTTATCTTCCTTCTCGACAATGATGACGACGGTGTTGGTTGGTGCGTAATCTTCCTTCCGTAACGAACATGACGATGATGACTAAAATGAAAATAACACGGTGAAAAATGGATATTGATGATGCAAGTTTTGGCTAAAACTGTGTATTGTTTCACAGTATTGAACGTTAGGGTTTAGGGTTGAAATCGTGTATCGTTTCGTCTAGTTTCTATTTTCAGTGGAAAAGGATACTGAAGAGACAAGTTAACTAGCTATGAGAATATTGTAAAGCTACTAAGATGTCTTATAAAATCAACTGTTATGATATAAAAAATATTGAAATTATACTACGACGATCATTATTACAAATCGTCACGATATATTCCTTTCATTATGAAATTTCATAATGAGGCGCCATAGTCATATTTAGTATAAAAAACTTAAAAATTCATACAAAATATATCACAACGGTGGAATAAACAACCGTATTCATAACCTTTCAGTTTTTTATTTAAAAGTAAATTAAAAAAAATAAAGAAAAAACGCGCTTTAAGGAGTAATATATATGACAACGATGAGGTTCGAACCCATGAAAGCTTAATGGTATCACCATGGTTGGCTTATCAACCGTTGTTATATACAAATAATTTTAAATAAAAAAACAAACATAATACAGTAGCGCCATAGTTTAGATATGTCACAACGGTGAAGGATAATACTGTGGTGAGCTTGACGTCATTGTTTAAGTGTTTTGTAGTAGTGGAGCTACATGTTCGACGGTGGGTTCCTCTGTTTCACCTGCGAACTTGGTGAATTTTGGAACCTTCCACCCCTGGAAATTTCTGTCTGCAACATGTAATGAGATAATGGGGATGTGTACGTCGGTCGTCGAAGGCCTTGGTTGGCCCCATTACGAACCATGATTATTTCTACCATAGCCTCCAAATTTGGTTCTCTAGCTATGGCGTCTTGACGGGCCTGCCGAATCACGTCATCATGGTCTTGGTGTCGATGCACCATCATGACGGGAGGCCTCTGTGCCACCTTGGGTATATATTCAGCCTCTTAATAAGGCTACTCATGTATCCCTTCATATTCCTCCTCCTGTCGAACTATTGTCTCTGGTCGAGGTGGTGGGGTTTGTCGACACGAGGTCGCCAGTGCCCCAAGAAAGTCCCTTATTCGGGTCATTTGAGTTTCCAATTATCGGTGTCGAATTTTGTATTATTGGTTTCAAAATGGTTCCCATTTGTTGAGTCAACATGTGTATCATTTGGTGATTACTTTCATTCATCTACTATCTCATTACTGCCACAGAATTTGGAGTAAATGTTGGGATAGACTGAGATGAAAACCCAAACCCTGGTGGTCGATTAAACTAGTTCGTCAAAGGTCATACACCTTGGTATGGTGAGAATGCTGAAGAAGAACTCTCTCTGAACGTCGATCCACTATTATGTAACCCTGACATAAACTCTGGTAGCATTCCTAACGTTCGTCGTATAGGCATGGTAAAACTAGGTCTTTGTGGCCCAGTATTTCCACCTATCGTCGGTCTGATCGATTCAATCCGACGAAGCATAGTGGTCGATCCGCTGTATGTGGTCGACACCACTTAAGTAATTTGTGTAACTGCTTCAGTTGTGTTCGTAACAACTGGAACTCCTTACAAAGACGGTTCTTCATTTGGATGTGGCATAACCATTTTGCCACTACACAAGTGCATATACTAAACACAACGGGTCCTATTGGGCGTACCAATTTGTTCGCACGTGTTTTTCGCGTGAACAATCGCTGGCCTCCTATCTGAAGGTTTACTTGCGAGACCGGCCAAATGAATCCAATGACAGAATTGTTTCGTTTTTTTCAAGTCAATGCGATCTATAATAATGTCAAATGGTTGTGGCGTATTTTAGTGTGTTTTGGAAACGGACAAGTAAAATGTTCGGTAAACATAATTCTTGGTAAATTAAATGGAATTGGAAAGGAAATAAAAGAGACAGAGAAAACGAAAGGCAGATAAATGACAAAAGAAATACAAAGGTATTAAAATGACTTGTAATTTAAATGGTTGAAATTGATAAAGTATCGGACGTTGTCGTACCTCGAAAAATATACGATCCTAAAATAAACAACAGAGTCGCCACCTAATTCTATTTATTTTAACTAAAGAAAAGGGAGATATAGACACAACCTAAATTGGATAACAAATGGTCAACGAAACCACTAATCTAAGTTCGGGAGTCAGTTACGCAAAGGGAAGGTGTTAAGCACCCCTCACGTCCGTTGTACTCAACGGGAACCTCTTAGTCTAATTTGCGCTTAAAATGTTAACTTATATTATTGTCTTCTTTTAATGATTAAAGTTATTAAGATTGCTTATTAAAGGGGAAAGAAAGTTATTAATTATTACGGAGAAAGGTTAAGTTTTTTATTATTGTGCTCGTGAAGGATTAAAATCCACGTGCCTACGTATTCCCTTGTGCAATAGGAAAGTCATAGCTTTGTAGTTCGTGCGACTACGGTTTATGTTTTTTATTGAACGATTGTTTGAAAATGCTTTCTACTGCTAAGCGTTGGCTTATCTACTCGCGATGGGAGGCTGAAGCGCTAGCTTGTTTGCGAGATAGAAAGATTTAAACGACGTTCGTTTTGAAAAAGATGTTTGATCTTTATTAAAGTGTTTTAAACGAGAGGGCGAATGAACCACAACGCGTGGGGCTAGCCCAGAAGTGATTGCATTCAAGAACGTGCGGAGTGCTAGACTCTGGAGTTCAGTTACTCGCTGATTAATTATGGAAAATAGTTTGTATTGGTTGGTAAGTTTTAAGTTGTATTTGAAAAAGAAAGAGACAAGTCGTCATCTTAAAGGGAGGTATCTCTCCTATTCCACCACAAACATTTGAGGAAGAGAAGTCGAAAGAAGCTTTAAACTTGGATACGAGGATCGATAAGCAATGCCACATTCTTTCTTTGAGAATAAATAAAAATCGGAAGAAACTTTAAACTTGGATATGAGTATCGACAAGCAATGCCACATTCTTCCTTTGAGAATAGATAAAAATCGGAAGAAGCTTTAAACTTGGATACGAGGATCGACAAGCAATGCCACATTCTTCCTTTGAGAATAATTGTTTGAAAGATTTTTGTTTGTGTTTGTGGGGATAGAAGATAATATATTTCCTATAGAGATGAATCATGTCTGATATTTTAAGGTTGTTGAATTATTTTGAATACGAAAGAGTGAATGAATTACAACTCGAAGGTTGGTCTCAAGAGTAATTCAGTTCAAGCACACGAGGAATGCTAGATTCCTGAGTTCAGTTATTCTTATAATTTATTTAAAGGTTTCCATGTTTTAGGAACGAGAGGGTGAATAAACCATGTCGCATGGGGCTAGCTCAGGAGTGATTTAATTCAAGAACGTGCGGAGTGCTAGACTTTGGAGTTCAGTTCCTCCGTTATTTGATTTGTGAATTAAGACGCGATTGTTTTGGAGATGAAAAGGCGAATGAATTACAGCTCGAAGGCTAGCCTCAAGAGTAATTTGATTCAAAAACCCGAGGAATGCTAGATTCTTGAGTTTAGTTCTTTCACGATTTTTTGATTTAAGATTTATATTTTAAAAACGAAAGGGCGAACGAATTACAAATCGGGGGCTAGCCCCAACAGTAATTCGATTAAAAAACCCGAGGAATGCTAGATTCATGGGTTTAGCTCTTATGTTAGTTAATATGTTAATTTAGAGACGTCTTGCGATTGTTTTGGATGAATTAGGGCATAGTGTTTTTTAGAAACAAAGGAGTAAATGAAACACTACGCGTGGGGCTAGCCCAGGTGTGGTTCATTAAAGACCCGCGAAATGCTAGATTCCGAAGCTCAGTTCCTCGTTAAATAAATTAGATGCGTAATGTCGTGCAGACGGCGATCATATAGGTGACCGACTTACGTGTGTGTAAAATGTAGGCAAGAATGTTTTAAATGATTAAGTAAATCGATTTCTAGTTCCTATGAGTATTCCTAGCAATGCGAAATTGTAAAATAAAGGCGGAAAAATAAATTGCGTTCAAAATAAACGGGAGAGGGATACATGATAATTTACACGGGATTGCGAAGAAATAAAGGGTATCGTTGTAATTTGCCCAAGAGGAAGCGTGTGTGTAGTGTGTGAATTATTCAGAACCGTTAGAAATTAATATAGTATAAAAAATGAAACAAAAATAAATTAATTAAATAGACTTAACAAAATAATCATAAAATAAATTAATCTTATAAAAAAATGAATGGCCTCATATTGGTCAGGATTAATCGGAAACGATTTATCGTGACTTTTGTCATATCATCGGCCCAAATAAAAATCAAAACGAAATCGAAAAGCAAAGACACATCTTTTTGAATTTTTAGTTTATCAACAACTAAACAAAATTACAACTAAACTTAAAAACTAAATTTAAATAACTTACTACACAATAATATTTTTTATATTTTTAAGTGTTAATCACATATATATTTTACTTCTAACATTAATAAATAAATTAAACAAAACTATATTTTGAAATGAAGAAACTAAAGTCAATCTAATAACTTAAACTAATAAGGAATTTTTTAAATAATTTAAATAGATACAAACTAAAATATAAAAAAAAAATGATGAATGATACTCACAAACTTCAAAGCTAGCAAATGTTGAGCTTGTTGTGTAGAAGAAATTGAATGTGTTTTGATGGAGGTTGTTGTTGTGGTGAAGATGGTGAATGTTTATGGGTATTGTGTAAGTAAAAAAAGAATTTTGACTTTGAAAAAAATATGTAATGAATGTGCTAGATTTTGAGAATTTAAGGGTGATTTTGTTAGTCTCAAATGAGAGAAAGATAGATCTTATTTATAGTGTGAATGAGGTAGGAGTGTTGATGTGGCAATCCATGTGACTTTATGAGAATGATTTTTGGTCATTGATAAGTCCAAGTTGACAATCCATGTGAAGTGTGAGAATGATTATTGGTCATTAATAAGTCGAAGTTGACAATCCATGTGAAGTGTGAAAATAATTATTGGCCATTGATAATTCCAAGTTGGCAATCCATGTGAAGTGTTTGTACTACATTATAGTGGACCCCACTCATCATTTTTTTTTTGAACATGAAGAAAAAATAAAGAAAAGTAGTAATAATAATAAATAATATTAATAAAACTAATAATAATAATTATTATAATAATAAAAGATAATAATAATATAACTAATAATAATAATAAAGATGATAATAATAATAATAAATTGAAAATGGTTATTAAAAAAAGAAATTATATTGAATTAAATAAATTGAAGTTAAACTAAATCAAAGATAAACTAAATAAATTGAAAGTGAAATTAAACTAAATTTAATTAAAATATAAATTAAAATCAAAATTAAACTAAGATCATTTCTAAATAAACTAAAATAATTATCTAAATAGAAATCATAAAAATTTAAAAAAAAATGGTATGAAATGATAAAAATCAGTTAAAAATGCATGATTAATAAATAATGGATTAAAATGCAAAAATGACTTATTTTCGATATATCGACGAAAACGCGTCAAATGAACAAAAATTTTAGAAAAAGTTTGGTCAAATATTTAGGGTATGACAGACGTGATCATACATTTTTCTTAGGGGGCTAACTTGTTTCTCTTAAAGGTTGGTACTTTAAGTGTTTCCCTTGTACAATGTAAAGAAATACGACCCCTATTTCTGACAATGAAATCTTCTTAAATAGACACTAAAAAGGTAAATGTCAGACCCTTTCTAGCAAATCTGGTAATGACATGTGTCACCCAACTACTCTAGATAATTGTCCACTTCATCTTCCCACTTTCTTAGGCAGTTTCTTCATGAATCTTTATGTGGCGTGTCGAAGGCCTTCGACAAGTATTGTTACTGAGGTGACGTTGAAATGCTTCGACAAATTCCTTCGTACATCCTGACTTTGCACATTGTCTTTGTTGCGTCGATCGATCAACATATTTCCTTTTCCCTGTATAATTGAACTCCTTTCTGGTGTCAAAATCCCTTAAGGTTATGCGACCTAGGGGTCCCGCACCCCACATCCCACACACATACCTTCACCATCCATGCAGCCTAGGGGATCCCACACCTCACATACCACACACATACCCTCATCATCCATGCATCATGGGGGACCTCGCACCTCAACTACCACATACGTACCTGTAAGTGAGGAGTAGGATGAAGGGAGGATGAGGACGATCATGAGGGGCGGGATCACGCCGCACACTCAAGTGAGTATTAGATTATTGATGGAAGATACTATATTTGACCCAATGGAAAATGGTATGCTTAAAATTTGTAAAATCATATGTTAATCGTCTAATGGGACAATGTTTAAGTAACTAAGCTATTGAGGGCATGAATTTCTCATTAGACTTAACTGATTAGTTCAACTCATCTCAAATAAACTCGACTATATATATATATATATATATATATATATATATATATATATATATATATATATATATCCCAAAAATATTCTCGATTATTGGGTTATATAACCGTCATGAGCAGGTAAAGAAAGGGGGCATAAAATGGCCATATGGACCAGGAAGATGAGTAGGAGTTATAGTCGGGCAGGAGCTCCTCCTTTCAGGAGGTCAAACATGCCACTTAAACCAGGCATCAACTTATCCCATCGGACATAAGATGAGTAACTCATTATTAGATCATTACACCTTTGGCCAGGTGTAGCCGAGAATGGTCGTAGTCTGGGCTTAGTATCTTCACCAGGTAGATACTCGGTGAAGGTCAAGGGTTATAACAGTTGGTGGCTGATCAATGCAGACGTTATGATTATCTTAACATGTGTATTCATGATGAACGATGAAGGTTATATTGGTTTGAAACGGAGGATCGCAGAAGGATACTTCACGAATGAAGCTCTTAAAGGCACTGAAAGAAGACTATATAAAGGGGCTTCCACCAGAGGGATAAGCAAGACATCCATCTTGGGTTAATACACACTATCAATGTAAACAACGAAATCCTCATAAATACTACAGAAATATACCTATTGCATCTTTCTCTAATGCTACAAGGATTTATTTTTGTAGTGTCCATCCCTGCTAGATTGAACAAAAGAGGAAAATAATATGGTTTTGCTAGATTCAGGAAGATGCATGATGCTCGTATCATGGAGGTTAAGTTAGACAATAACCAGCTCCATGGGAAACAAATTATATGCTAATATACCGCGATTTTATCGTGATATTGTTAGGGTTATTAATTTGCAGGATAGTGTAAAAGGTGGTAAGGGTATAACTCAGGTTCAAATGGGTTTTAAAGGCAGGAATACCCTTCCTGGAAGACCATATACACAAGTAGCGGAGAATAAAAAAACTTATACAGTTTGTGAATAATATTGGTGATAGTAGCAATATTATCTCTGAGAAAGATAAGGTTGGCATTATCCGGACTGCTGTGGGGGTGGAAGATGACTAACTCATTATCCGGACTGTTGTAACAATTGTAAAGGCTTTTATTAGTGTGGTGTGTGAAGCTGGTAATGCTTACAATATTAAAGTTGCATTGAATGAAGAAGGTTTTTTTAATGTGAAGGCTACTCCTCTTGGAGAAAGCATGTGCCTCTTAAAAGAAATTGTTGAGGGGGGTCTTAGTGCATTTCTGAAAGAAGGACGACGGTGGATAAATAAGTGGTTTAGTGTCATCAGACCTTGGTCGATGGAAGATATGGATAATTTCATAACCACTTGGATAAGGTTGTTTGGCTTACCGTGTTTTGCTTGAAATGACCAAGTATTCACAACGATAGTAGATAAGGTGGGGTCTTTCATCCGATGTGATGAGACTACGAACAAGAAATCTCAGTTAGACGTGGCTAGGTTTTTGATTAAAACAAATACTGATATGAACCTTAACGTTGTAGTGAATATTGTGATTAATGGTTCTATCTTCAAGATCAGATTGGTAGAAGATTACCTTGGTCATAGATATACTAATACTCTGAAACAAGAAGCAGATGTTGGTCGAGCTTCTTCAGACACGTTGGACACATCTAATGATGATGGCGCATGGGATCACTCAAACGACGAGGAAGAGCTTGAGGTTAGTTGGTTTATTTAGGTAGGTGGATCTAAAGACAAAGAATACAAAAGGATATTGTCAAATGTTGGGTGTGATGAGGCAGGGGGTTTATCACCAGTTTGTGAAAGTTTAGAGGCTGAGGCTGAGGCTGATGTAGGTGGTAGGCATTCCGAGAAAAGTGATAAATATACTGAAAAGGGAGATTTTGTCAACGAACATGCTGGATAAATGAAGCAGATATTAGGGAAGCATTTATTGTGATGGGTAATGATATTAATAAAGTGTGTGATGGATGTTTGCGACCACTCAATTTGACTGTGGTGAATCAGACGTGTAAGTTTGACATGTCAAAAGCCAGGGAAGGTGGTCAATAGTCTAAAGCCAATGTTGGTCTTGAAGTGGGCCTAATTGGATCAAATCTCATTACATGCTCACACGATGGGTTAGTTGGGATTTCTTGTTGGCCAAGCCTAGGAAAAATAAGTTGTTGAATGAAGTGTATAATAGTGTCAAAATCCCTTCTTCACCATCATATTACTCTTCGCTTATGAATTCTTCAGTTTTTTCCCTTTTGAAAATTAAACTTCAATTTATTGATCCCAAGGCATTGAATTCTACAAGGCAGGAGGTTGAATCTTCCTTAAGCTTCTTCGGTGAATCAGTTCTATGTTGTGACTCAATTACGGATACAGATGTTATTCAAAGCAATAGAACGTGTAGGAAGAGTTTAGATGATGTGCCTTAAAAAATTTGGCATACCATGAGTCTATTGGGGATAGAAGGGGAGAAAGATGAAGCTTTTGAAGGCATTATTAGAGACTTGGAGAAAAGAGATAAAATTATTAGTGATAGAAAGAGGCATGAGGAAATTAGGGTTCCATGAACCTAATATCCTTCAATGTTCGCGAATGTGGTAGCTCCCTTAAGAGAATAAGGATTAATCAGATTCTTTGTAAGGGTTAGGCCAATGTGTGTCTGTTTCCGGAAACACAAATTCGTAATATAGAGGATTGGTTGGTTAGAGGTATATGGAGAAATGGTGATTTTGAGTGGTCAGTTTGTAATTCAGAGGGCCAATATGGTGGGTTGCTTACTGTGTGGAATAAAATATCTCTTTATGCAATCTCCAATTTCATAGGTAGAGAATTTTTTAGTACCAATTTTTGTTGGAAAGGCATGAACATTTATATAGTTAATGTCTATTATCCTTGTGGTATTCATGAAAAGAGGAATTTGTGGTCTAAGTTACAATCTTCTAGGAATAGATTGCCTCTAGGGGGATGGATAATATGTGGTGATTTCCACGCAATTAAGTCGGTAGAGGAAAGAAAATGAGGGATGTTCCAAACTATGGTGAAATGGTGGAATTTAATGCGTTTATCAAAGGTATATGAACCTTATTGATCTTCCTATGGTGGAAACAAATTTACTTGGCATAATTTGAACGATAATAGTAGGAGTAGATTGGATAGAAATTTGGTAGATGATATTATGATAAGTTTGTAGGATTTATCATACCAATTTTTGGGGTATAGGGATGTTTCAGACCATCGTCTACTGTGGCTCAATTCTAATAAGTTGAATTGGGGTCCTAAGCCTTTTAAGTCATTTAAGTTGGATGGATCATAAGGACTTTTTTAGGTTTATGAAAGATTGTTGGTCTTATTTTGAGTTTAATGGTTCTTATGCTAACATTCTGGTGGAGAAGTTTAGAGCCCTCAAATCCAAATTGAGGTGGTGGAATGTGCATATTTTCGGTGGATGGATCTTAGAGTTGAACTAAACACTTAATGAAATTAAGCTAAACATGAATATTTTTTAGGGGTCTCGACCTACTGAAGTTTTGATTAAGAGATGTGTAGTTCATGCAAAAATTTGGAAAAATTTACGTATTAAAGAAAGTATGTTACACCAGAAATCTAGGGTGAAGTGGGTTGTTGATGGTGATCTAAAAAATTCTAAAGTCTTTTATGCTTCTCTTCAGTCTCGTTATAGGAAGAGATGTATTTCTATGATTAAGGTGGATGGTGAGTTATTAGATGAGCAAAATTTGATTAAGGAAGCTGCAAAAAATTTCTTTATGAAAAATTCCAAAGTCGCGGTGGCATCCGTCCCAGGTGCAATCTGGACGATGTTTATAAACTAAATGATGAGGAGAGAGTTAGGTTGGATGCTGATTTTACTAGTGATGAAGTTTATGAGGCTTTCTTTGAGTGTGATGGAAATAAATGTCCCGAGGTGGATGACTATAATTTTGCATTCATTAAGTATTGTTGGGAGATTGTTGGAGGGATATAACAAATTGTTTGATAGAATTCTGCAGATCTGGCACTCTGCCTAAGGTGTTGGTTTCTTCATTCATCAGTTTAGTTCCAAAAGCTGACAACCCATAATCTTTTAAAGAATTTAGACCAATTAGTTTAATTGATTGTGTTCTTAAAGTGATTTCAAAATTGTTGGCTACTAGATTGTGGTGTGTTATTGATAAGTTGGTTTCGACTTCTCAAACTGCTTTCATCCCAGGTAGACAATTATTAGACGAGGTTCATATTGCTAATGAAATAGTTGATTTTGCAAAAAGGAAGATGAAGAAATGTATGATGTTTAAAGTTAACTTCGTGCAGGCTTACGATTGTGTCGAATGGAAGTTCTTGGATGACATGTTTGTTGTTAAGGGGTTTGGGGATACTTGGAGGAAGTGGATGAAAGGTTCTGTCTATAATAGTTATATGTCGGTTCTTATAAATGGGAGTCCCTCGAAGGATTTCAAGGCATCTAGAGGTTTGAAACAAGGAGATCCTCTTTCCCCATTCTTGTTTGTTATCATAATAGAAGGATTGGCTAAGTTGGTTAAAAGAGCGTCAAACTTGAATATTATGTCAGTATTTAATTTTAATGCTTATTCTTTTGTGGAAATTCTGAAATTTATAGATGATATGGTGCTCGTTTGTGATGGGACGTATTCTAATTTGTGGGTTTTTAAAGCAATTTTACGTGGTTTTGAACTAATCTCAGGATTGAAGATCAACTTTGCAAAAAATTGTTATGGTGGCAGCAACGTCTTTCCTACGTTGTAGGACGGGAAGTCTTCCATTCAAGTTTGCAGGTCTAGTTTTGGGTGGAAATCAAATGAGGATATCTTTTTAGAAGCATGTTATGAATTGTATGTGTGCGAGACTATCATCTTGAATTGGGAGGAACCTCTCGATGGGTGGGAGAGTAACCTTAATCAACTTCTTCCTTGTTAATCTTCCCATCCATCATCTATCTTTCTTCAAGGTTCCTTCTCTAATTGTGAAGGAGATCCTTTCCATTCAAAGACAATTCCTATGGTTCGGGGCGTTGGGTAGGAATAACATTGCTTGGGTCAGTTGGAAATTAATTTTCCAACCTAAGAAGTGTGGAGGCCTTGGAATTAAACATATTGGTAAATTCAATCAGACTTTATTGTCTAAGTAGATGTGGAAATTCTTGCAACATGTGGATGAATTATGGAGGCCTTTGATCGAGAGTCGGTACAAAAATTTGGTTGTGAAAATTCTGGACAACAGTGAGGATGGCAAACATAAGTCTGATTATTTGTGGATGCGGAATCTCTTACTAGTCAAGAAACCTACGAAAGAGGTAAATTTCTATAATCTTATCTCTTGATGTATTGGAAAAGGTGATATGGTGTCGTTTAAGACTGTGAAATGGCTTGGTAACTATAAGTTATGTGACAAAAAAATTCTTTTAGATGAAGCTATCCATTTCAAGTTATTCTTTGTGAGTGAGATGGACAATTAGGAAGAAGGTGTTTGGGTGTGGAGGATTATCAGCTCTCTTTTTATGGAATATGTCAATCTTTAGGTGGATATTGTTGACTTAGTAGTGTTGTTGGATCAAAATAGTTTGTGTAATCAAGAAGAGATCAAATGGAGTTGGAAGTTGGACCGTATAAATGGCTTCTCCGTTAAGTCTTACTACAAGTATATTGTTGAGGGTGGCATTAACGAGAAGTTGGAGGAGTCGGTGTCGACTGCTTTAGAAATAGTTTGGAAGACTAGCATGCATTTGAAAGTTAAGAATTTTGCTTGGAGGTTGTTTCTTGATCGACTACCAACGCAGATGAATCTTGACGCTAGAGGAGTTATAGAGAATATACATGAGAAGGTTTGTGTTCTTTGTTTAAATGCTCTACAAGATATTAATCATGTATGCTTCACTTGTCCTAAAGCAATTTCAGTGTGGAAGAAGGTCATTAAGTGGGTTGATGTGGATTGGTTTAGTGAATCGAATTGTTGCCACCATGCTATGATGTGGTTCCTTAGACTGGAGGGTAAATGTAATAACAAATTAATAAGTTCCATTTGGTTCGTTACATGTTAGAATATTTGGAGAGATAGAAATAACATAATATTTAATGATGAAATTGATAACGTGGATACTATTTTCCAAAGAATTTTGATTTCTTCTTGAAATTGATTGGTAATTGGAGAAAAGGATAAGATGAAGTGTAATCTCAAATGACCGGACTAAATTTCCTCTAGATTATTTATAGTTTGTTTTTTTATCTTTTGGTGGGGTGTTTTAGGTAGGTGTGATATTATTATTTTATCACTCCTTTTATTGTTTGTTTGTATCATTTGAGTTAAGATCCCCTAATCTCTTTGCTTAAAATATATACAAAAGATGACAACAGACTAGCCAACACGTCCCAAATCTTCTATCTAAAAGGCTATATATACATCAGCATGAAAAGCTCAACATATATATCTTCAATGGCCAATATATATAGTTTGAGGTGAGCCCCTCAGCTCAATCTCGGTGTTGACTAATATCTGCAAACAAGACAGCTGTCTTCTTTTCATTCATTTACTTATAATTCAAGTGGGGCTTATTCTATCATAAAACTTAAAGTCTGTGAAAGTGAAGCACAGATGAGTAACATGTTTACTGATTTACCTAATATGCCACCTTAATAAATTATATTTTTAAAATAAACTTTATTATTTATGATCTTATTACGACGCAAATGTCAATCGTTGATTATTTTACAATCTCGATTGATCAAACCAAAAAAAATATTATTATAGTTTTGTACCCATACTATTTGTCGTACCACATACTATTTATTCGACTTAGATATTGCATTGTTATAATCAAACAGCAACAACCATAACTCAAACCTGTGAAATTCAATTCCTAAGATGTCGGAGCCAAACACAAACACGCGAACTCGACCAAGGTTTTTAACACCGTTCTTGGCTATAGTTCTTCCGGTTTTTATTGCAGCAGCGGTTCTCTACCGGCTCGACCCATTCGAACCGGCTCATATACCTCTCAACGAAGTGAACCGGTCCACGTTGACCGCTCCCTTACGTAACAACCGCATGCGAATAGGATCTGAAGACCTAGCAAAAGGACAAGTTGTTGGACCTGAAGATTTGGTGTACGACGCTGATATAGGTGTCGTTTATACTGGATGTGCAGATGGGTGGGTTAAGCGAGTTACGGTGAATGAATCGGTGGTTGACTCTGTGGTTGAGAACTGGATCAACACCGGTGGAAGACCACTTGGTCTCGCTTTGGAGAAAACCGGTGAACTCATTGTTGCTGACGCGGATAAGGTAACGTTATTCATAGAAATATTAGAAATATAATAGTTTTTTTCTCATTTATGACAATATAGAAGATGGTTTTCTAAAAATAGTAAATACAGATTTTAGTTTTAAAAAATAAATCGTGTTAGTAAAAATATATAAAAATATTTGATGATTATTTTTGAAAAAATATATAAAAGTATTTAAGTTTGGTGGTGCATATCCTTTACACTTTCATTTTTAAACTATTTTTTAGTATTATCTGTTAAATAAATTAGGCTATCATGAATCACAATTGAAGGATTAATTAAAGTATTTGACTTTAAACAAATCTATTATAAAATTTTTGATCTGTAATTGTTTATAATACATATATTATTGAAATAAACATAATTTTAAACATGAGTTTAATTGCTATGTGCACTTACGGTTAAAAAAATTTTATACTGTCAATTCATTATTATTATTTATTTGTATTAATTTATTTAGTTTTAAAATAAAAATAAAAATTGTTCGTATTAATTTAATTTAGTTTTAAAATAAAAATAAAAATTGTTCCAATATCTTATCATTATAACACCGACAGTGTAAAACTGCTCTACACTATCGGTACATTCTAATTTAAAGTAATTAAATTCTTTAAACAGTGAATCATTTATTTGAAAAATATATAAGTTATATGTAGTAAAGTCAGTTTGAAAAGTATATAAGTTATACGACTCATTCAACCCAAAATATAGTAAAGACGGTGGCATCATCTCCTATATATTTTTGTATACTACTCCATACATGATTTCAATAAATGCATTAAATTCAATTGAACTTGTTTTTTCTATGAATGGTTTATGAATCCATCTTTGTGTTTCTAATGTATTGAATTTTGATTGTAAAGTTTGTGGTAGTATTTGTAATTAGATTGAGATATCCTTAATACCTCAATTGGAATATATATTTGCTTATAAAAATATGTGATTTCAATAAATATCATTTTCAATTAAATAATTTAATAATTAAAATTCACTTGCGATGATGTTTCGTCTTTATCCAAATATCTTAAAAGATGATAAATATTTATCTTTAAAAGGAGATGTAAATGGTAGCCTTCTTTTATTTATCCGCTCATGTATTTAGTGTGAGATGCTTATGATATATTTTCTTGGGAAATAGCACAACCATTATAAAATTATGATAAAGAGTATGTTTTTGTTAGTTATGTAATGTGTATACTAATCTATGTTTATTTTCTACCTACATCTATGTATTTTTATCTATTATATACAACAACAAAAAAATGTGTATATTCTTTTCTTAAAATTTGACCATTCATTTAAAATATTTAATTTACATTTTATTATTTTTATCCAATTAAATAACTAACTTTTTATTAAATATTTAAAAGGCATTAAAACATTATTTGAAGTATCCAATTGGGTAACTGACCAAAAAAAAAAGTATCCAATTGATTATTCAATTATATTTTAGATGAGCTATATATTCAACCATTTATTGCATGTATTTTTTAGTTGACCCATCATAGCTTGTTGTGAGTTGTGACCACTAACATATATATCTAATCTATAATAAATAATTTGGACTTTTATGAGTTATATATTCAATGTTTTATTGCCGACACTTTTGTAGTAGGTGAATCGTAACATTGTTTTGAGTTGTGACCACTTATTTGTCTCATCTAATTAATGACACATAGGGATTGCTACGAGTAACAAAAGAAAAGAAGATTGAGTTTCTTGTGAATGAAGTTGAGGGCTTAAAATTCAAGTTAACAGATGGTGTTGATGTAGCAAATGATGGCACTATTTATTTCACCGATGCTTCACACAAATACTCAGTCAAGGATTCTCTACTTGATATATTAGAAGGAAAACCTAATGGTAGGTTTTTGAGCTATGATCCATCAACAAAAGAAACAACCCTACTACTTAAAGACCTCTATTTCCCTAATGGAGTTGTTGTCTCACCAGATCAACAGTATGTGGTTTTCTGTGAAACTCTCATGTAAGTTGTTTATTTTAAGGTATATGTTTATTTTCATTTTACCTAAAAAATGTCATCTTATAATCTTATTTTTAGGTTCATTTATGTTTTCAAATGACTCGTTAGGTTAAGATTATTAAAAAAAAATGTTTTGGATATTTTAGACATGTTTTTGTGTAAGTACTTTTAAAAATACTGAAAATAAAAAACTATTATTATATATTATAATTAATATTTGAAAACATTATTTTAATAGAAGAGAGTATTGGGCCTATGTTATGTCAACTAATACATTTTGAAATGAAAAATAAAATTGAACAAACATAGAGAGAAACTCATAATTTCTTTTTATCATTTTAAATAAGAGATTTTTTTACATTGTCAATACACCATAATTTTTTATGAACTTGACCTAAATATTTCTAATGATTTAACTATTGTGAGTGATCGATAATATAAATATTTTGATTTCAACAATGTATATCAATTGAATTCTTTAAACTAACATAAACATTGCAATTTTTCTTAAAATTGTTTAAAAAGTACTCTAAATTATGTATACCTTTTTGAGAAAAGTTTACACACAAACAAAGTTAAATAATCAAAATAATCTTAAGCAGACTGTCCATATATAAAACAAAACATTAAAGTAATTCATTTTAGTATTTAGTATGCTCAAACCATGTTACTTACACACTTTTGAATGTTATTTGTCTTACAGGATGAATTGCAAGAAATATTACATACAAGGACCAAAAAAAGGAAGCACAGAAAAGTTTTGTGACCTTCCTGGCATGCCTGATAATATTCATTATGATGGAAATGGCCAATATTGGATTGGAATAGCCACGGTATCATTGAATCCACTATTTATTTTTATGATTTCTTAAAATAAAGACTAATTTTAATTCAAAAATATCTTAAAATAAAGATTAATTTTGTTTTTTGGTGCATTTTTGGCAGGCTATTTCTCCTGAACTCGATATACTACTGAAATATCCTTTTATTAGAAAAGTTTTGGCAATCATCACAAAACAATTTCCAAGTTTGAGTTTGACAAAGAATGGTGGAGTTATAGCTATAGACTTGGAAGGAAAACCAATTACACACTTTTATGATTATAAATTATCGTTAACTAGTGGGATTAAGATTAGAAATCACATATATTGTGGTTCCCTTGCGTATCCTTTTATAATACGCCTTGATATTGATCAATATCCTGCTCTTACTACAATTTAAACAACAATGACATTTCTCATAGGACTATGATGTACAAATAAATAAATCTTTGTCATGATTTGTCACATGCTCAGCAGTAAGCTTCTGATCAATTAAGACTTTCATTGTCATGGTTGAGAGTAGAAATGAATTTAGTTGAAAAAGATATCGGGTGTTCTTGTCACCTTCATTACTTCATTTGATTCAAGATTTATCCTTCTAAAAAGCTTCTTCCATATTCAAGGACAATTCTAGCTCATTTTGAGCAGATCTTTCTTGAGCTTAAGCGACATCTGTCTGGCCATTAGTATTTATATAATGTGTTGTATTAATTTCAATTTGGCCTGAGCATTCCTGATCTTGTCATGAACATTTCCAAATCTATTTTTGTTTCAATCTTTTAAGTTGGACTTTAGACACTTGTCAAAGAAGGGTAAAAATGGTGTTTTTTTCTTCCTTTAATAGCGCTTAAAAACACTGTCTAAGGTGGTGCTATTGTAGGTAAAGATAGTGTTTTTTTAAGCAATGTCTTATGTGTACTTTAGGCAATGTTTTACCTTTAAAAACACTTTCTATAATAGCCCTTTAGTAGTGTTTTTTTCTCTGAAAAAACGGTTTCTAAAGTGGACCTTTAGCAACACTTTTTCTAGCCTTTTATGATTTCTATTGGCATCTTTAGGCAGCGCTTTTTCAAGAAAAAACACTTTTTATTGTTCCGCTTAAGATAGCGCTTTTGAAAGTGTCGTCTAATGTATTTTTTGTTTCATTTTATGGCAGTGCTTTTAATGGAAAGTGATGTCTATTGTGTACTATAGACAGAGTTTTATCTAAAAAGTGTTTTCTTTTCTTCACAAAAATTTTAAAAGTATTTTTTTTAAAATCGCATATCAACTTCAATAAACCTGTATTATATACCATTATAATTCAATTCACATAAACCATTTCCATACAACCTGATTATATACCATTATAAACTTGTATAAACTCATTTCCATACAACAACTTCTAAACCATTTCCATTATAAACCATTATAATTATAAACATGTATTATATACTATTATACATCATTATAAATCCGTATTATAAACAAATTCACATAAACTATTATAAACCAAAATATAAACCATTTCCATACAGTAACTTCTAAAGATACCATTATAATTCAATTCACAAACCATTCACATAATTAAACCATTACAAATCCTTTAACTTCTAAAGATCTCCTATAATACAACTTCCAAAACTATACAACAACATTCCATAACTACACACCAACTTTCATACCTTATATGATTCTTTTCTCAATAAAGTATTCACACAAATCCTCCTTGATTTCTTCTAATTTATCTTTCGTGTAATGAGCACACTTGTATTCATCAAAGTGGTACATAACAAAACATGATATGCATGATTTAGTTAAAAGTAATAAATTATATGAAATATATGATAAATATTTAAATAAATCCTAAGTTATAAATTCATACCATGATTGGAATCTCTATTCAATCCAAATGAATGATTTCTCTCATAAACCTCAAAACATAATAACCGCAGTCTATACCATTACACTGACGAGGACACTACACATAGAAAAACCAATAATAATATATAGTTGTCTTGTTTTATCAAATAGCATTACTATTATAAGCAACATTGTGAAAATTAATATACCTCCACTATGATCCATGTAATGTTGTTTGCTTTAGACTGTGATACTCGAGCATTTCTTTGTGATCGGTATACTAGTATTTCTCTAACAAAATAAAAACGTATAGTTAGAACAATCTCACAAAAATAATTAAATATACAAATACACACGAATATTTAGAACAATTTCACTTATGTATCAACCAGGTCCTTCATATCCTGATATGTTGTCCAATCTGTTGAGAATCAAGTGTGAGGAAGAAGTCCCGCATTGATTAGAAAAAGGAAGATTGAACACTATATAAGTGAGAGAGACCACACATCTATAACCTTAAGGTTTTAGGTGGATATGTGATGTGTCTCTTACAATGGTGTATCCCAAATAGAAATGTTCCCTCGTTGACCCCCTCGAATCAACCCTAACACAATCACCATCTAATGAATTCAGATAATACACCATTTTTCTTGTAGGATTAATAGCAACCAATAACCAGTGTCCACTGTAAAATATCATAAAAGTTTAGATGAACAATTTCTACGCAAAAGATACAAAAATTAGAATGAAAATCTAACCCGTGTCCAGTATTATACGGTAAAAGATACAAACTTTCCGTACTGCTACCCATAAATCTCTCGAGTAAGTGATCTCTTACTGAATTTGGATCAGTAGCAATTGTCAGTACGTTGACACGGGTGAAAGACACGAAGAAGAATCTGTTTAACAATTGATTCTCGCGCATCAATTTGTCGTACAAGCACCTTAAATGAAAACATAATAAACATTAGACTATTTTTATTGAAATGTGTAAGTACATTGTTCAACTAATTAAATAATAGTTTAATCAGAGTACCAGATGTATGAATGCATAACATCGATGCCTAATTCAGTATGCCAAAAAATTTGATCCATGTCCTCTTTTGCAATTGTTTCGGAATGAGGAAAACAAAAAACACCTTCCTCCATGTCTGTTGTACCCCAAACTTTGCCCTCCCACAATCAAGACAATATCTCTCAAGAATTCTAAATGATCATAAGGTCCTCAAGACTCACAATTGATCAAGAAGTGTGGAAGTTTCCCCAGACAATGCCTCCTCCTAAGCAAAGTATCCAAAACTAGGGTTTGAAGTTTCCTCAGGTTAAAATGATTTTCAAGGCCTCAAGTGAGATTCATGGTATCCCATATGACTTCAAGAATCCCCATGTCAAGTTTCAAGGCTTTCCCAATAAGTTTGACCAGTCAGATGATCAGATATGCAAAAATCAGTTAAAGTAGTTAAAAAGTCAAACTAAGGTCAATTGTGGTCAAATTAAAGTCAAACTTCAAGATTTTTTGCTAACATCAAGTTTATGAATTAAAATTCATCATTTGATCAAGGGTTTATCATGATTCATCAAAAAGTTTCAGATCATCAAGAATCAAAAGTTTCTAAATTAGGGTTTTCTAAAGAAAAGTCAACTGAACTTTGACCAGCCATAACTTTCATATGCTTCATCAAAAATTTCCCATCCAAAGCTCATTTTGAAGGAAATTTAATTCTTTACAACTTTGTGTCTCACAATCCAATCCTAAAAATGCTTCATTTGGAAGGTATGAGCTAAAACATTACAGGTCATTTCAAAAGTCAACAAAAGGTCAACTTTTTCCAATGGGCATAATTTGAAAATGGTAAAAGATATGGATATGAGACCAAAGAGGTTTGTTAGAGGACTCTTTAAGCTTTCCAAAATGTCCAAGAACACCTTCATAGCCTTAAAATTGAAGGATTTATGCCTTGTCAAAGTTGGGAGATTTTCAAGGGGTATGAAGAAAATAAGGGCTTAAATCCAATTTTTTCCAAATGGGCCTATCATTTTGCAACCCAATCTTCATGATAACATCAAACACGACCCAATTAAAGTATTCTCTGATTTTTATAATTTATTTATTATTTATTTGGATTTTATTCTTTAAAATTCATTTTAAATCAAAATAAAATATAAAAAGTGGATATTTAGATCAAATGTTGGTTTTGGAATGAATCTTAGGACATTTAAAGTGATTGGATGCAACTTAAATTCGTGCAAGACCTTTGAAGTATGAAAATATTTGATTTTTCTCACATTTATGGTCATGGTTTCCTTCACACTCAAGTTATCAAAAAGCCCACAAAACCATCTGACTTTTTGACCTAAATTCGTCCTCCTATAAGTATACAAGTTAACACAAGCATTAGGACACGTTTTTGTAGCCTCAAAGAAGGAGAACAAAACTCAAAAATTTCATACAAAAGTCAAATTCGGTTTCAAGAATCCAGGGCTTTTCAACACAATTTGAAGGTGTAAGATGGTTCATTGAGATGTCCAGAAGCCATACCACTCATAATCATTGTCAAAACATCATCATTCATCATGAACCGAACTTGTTTTTTGCGTTTTTTTAAATTTTTCGATTTGCATATTTCACGCATTATGAATTGGATTTGATTGTGTATTATTGTTTGTGATGATGTTTAGGAACTATCTGGATCATTTAATCAAAGTTTGAGTGCAGATGATGAGGAATGCCATTGTTAGGGTTCATCGTTCTAATTTGGGGTTTTCTAATACAGGCAATATAAATAGTTTGTGAGACCATGTTTGAATTCTTTGAACCTTGGGCAATTAAATGGTACAAACATTTTGGACAAATCGTACCTATATATGTTGTATGTGTGGACCTAGGAATACCTACGAAAATAAATTCGCAAGAAAATTCGTATAAGAATTCGTAGATATTTTTGCAGGTACAGGGGTTGAAGATGAAGATCGGTGGTGCGAAAACCAGATTTTAAAATTTGAATTTATTTTATTATACATTATTTGCGTCTTGTTTCACAAACATTGCAGTGGCTCAGTTGGTGGTGGAACGCGCGTGTAGGCCTCTGGACCTGGGTTCGATTCCCAGGTCTTGCAATATTTTGTTAATTTTCTTCTTATTTCGCAGGTTTCATATATTATGTTTATTGATGCATAAGCTGGCAGACGCGCCCCATGTGGCTTGATGGCAAGGACTAGGCTTTGGAATGAGCAAGACATGAGTTCGATTCTGGTTAAGGCCAATTTTTTGCTAATTTATTTTGGCTTTGCAGGTTTAAAATATAATGCATTGTTGCTGTTGGATTAGCACAAGTGAATGTTTGTCCCAGTGGAAAGGCTTGAGGATATTGTTGTTGAGGGCATGAGTTCAATACCCGCCTCCAACATTTTTTCACCAAAACCTGGTTTTTTCTTCTTTTCTTTTTCTTAACTAATTTTAATTAATAATTAATCCAAATTAATTAATTTTAAATCAACTATTAAACCTAAAAAACCAATTTTTCTAATTTTTTTCTTAAAAATATTTTTTTTGTAATCTAAGTTTTTCTAATCTTATTTTTTTTTCTATAATTTGTTTATATATTACTTATTTATTTAATTAAGTTTTTATTTTGCAAATAAAATCAATTAGTTAAACTAATTCTTTTTCTAACCCTAATATTTCATTAACCCTAAAAAAATTTAATCTAATTTTCTCTAACCCTAATTTATTTAATTATTGCTTTATTATTTAAATTTGCCTTATTATTTTTGTTTATATTTAATTCTCGCTTTATTTTAATTATTAGAAAAAAATGTATAAGTTTGTATGTTGTAATTTATTTTTTCGCTCGATATATTTTGCAACTGCCCCATAGCCATGTAATAGCTTAGGAATTTATTTTTTGCTTTTATTTTCGTAAATATAAATTGCGTGGTTAGTAAATAGGGAGTGCAAAAAATAATTGTAATTAATTAAATTTAGAAAACTAATTAAATAAGATAAATATCTGAAAATAAATACACACACGTAAGTCAATCTAAGATCATCGTCTGCACTTCCTAGGGTATCCCTCTTGGTTGCCTTCTTTAAATGGTCAAGTCCCTCGAATATAGGGGTGTCTTAAGCAAAGTCCCTTCACGTATAAATCATCAAGTCCCTACAGATTTAAAAGATCAAGTCCCTTCGAGGTTACCTACGGAATAATGATCTTGTCCCTTCGAATAAATGATGATAGTCCCTACGAATTGCTAAAGACACCCCTTATTTTGCCTTCATTGACCATACGATGACCCTACGCCTGTCCCTTAAAAAAATCCAAGGTAATGACTACATATTCCTTAATAATAGGGATAATCTTACCCTTGAAAGAACATATATGAACATGAATGACTTAGTCTAGGGTAGGTACCTCATAGTTACTTACTCACGTCTTTAAAAAATACTTTTCACACCTCACTATTTTCAAACATTTTCAAACAAGGCTTTGTATACATCCATACGAGGATCATTACAAAGTACTTAGAAAATTTTTAATCACACACTACACTTTTCAAAAATAATTGAAATGAGCTAAGTAACTAAGAGCCCATGGATAACCATGGATATAAAGAGTGCTAACACCTTCCCTTTATATAACCTACCCCCCGAACTCAAGTCTTTTAAAAATAGGTTTTTCCTATTTTTTTATGTCCTTTCCACTTGGATAAAATAAAAGTCGGTGGCGACTCTTGCTATCCGCAACATTTATAGAAAGTCAGTTCTCCCATCGTGTTACAGAACTGGCGACTCTGCTGGGGAGTTACTAAGTAAAAGAGGGGTACCCTTAGGAATTAGATCACGTAATTGTTTGTCTTGTTTGCTTTACTTTCTTGTTGGGATTTTTGTGTGAAAGATCCTAACCCAGATCTAGTGTACCCTAGGTAAATGGCAATAGACCAAGGAAACTGTACGGCGTATACCGATATGGTTGATCTGGTGGCCATAGTTAGTGTGACTTCTTGGTTGGTGCTTATGTTCCTTAAAGTAAGTTAAGGATAATATGGGGCTGTCATATGTTGTCAATACACTAACTGACCTTTAGAACCTTAGTCATCCCATCTTGGCCTTTAGAAAGTAGTGAGATAGCCGGCTTTGGTGAAGACTGAAGTTGGTTGATACTCGATACTACGCTCATTGAGATTCTAAACTTTGAGGGTTTTGGTTAGCAAGTAAGTTTCCTACTGAACAACCACCCTTGGGAAGGATCAATAATATTGAGATCCCTTAGAACCTGGTTACTTTTGTAGGACAGGATGAACCAACTAAACTTCAGGGGAGGGTATTTACCTTTAAACCTCATGCAAGCCTTCAAGCCTAGGGCTATTGTGTGACTTGTTTGTGTGTTTCACATGTTTGTGATTGAGCATAACATCATGACATCATAAGCATAGCATTTTCACTAACCATTTCAACGACCAAAGGATTTATCTTTGCTCTTTGTTACAGGTCATGGCTTCTGCTCGTAGGAATACAATCTAGATCAACTTTGTAGGGATACCTTCTAAGCTTAAAGAATTGGTCTCTCAAGTTTCTGAAAACTCCCAATTCATCAAAAGGCATGGTCACCTACTGGATCTAGTCACTTCAGGGTTCAATGAAGACATGATGAGTGTCCTATTTCAGTTCTTTGATCCTAAACATCATTGTTTCACATTCCCCGACTATCAGCTGGTTCCTACAATGGAGGAGTTCTCCAAACTACTGGGTATACCTATCCTTGATCAGAGACCCTTCACAGGCTTAGAGAAGGAGCCTAAACCTGAAGTCATTGATGCAGCCCTACATCTGAAGAAATCAGACATTGTCCTAGAAACAAGAAGTGGAGTTAAGGGTATTCTTGCTAAGGTATTGATGGAGAAAGCTCAAGTGTTCTTGAAGGCTATGAGTTATGATGCTTTTGAGGAGATCCTAGCACTATTGATCTATGGCTTAATGTTATTCCCTAATCCAGACCAGTTCATAGACGTACACGCCATCAACATATTCCTGACTCACAATCCAGTGCCTACATTACTTGGAGACATCTTACATTCTCTTCACACTCATACTACGAAGGCGAGAGGAACTCTGATGTGCTGCATACCTTTATTGTCTAGGTGGTTTATTTCTCACCTTCCTCGATCAGTGATGAAGAATGAACAAGGGATCAGGTGGTCCAAGAGGATCATGTCACTTTCTCATTCAGACATTCATTGGTGCTCTCGATATAGGGAGAATATTACTATCATTGACCATTGTGGGGAGTTCCCTAATGTGCCACTTCTAGGCATAAGAGAGGGCATTACCTACAACCCTTCTCTAGCACTAAGTCAGTTTGGTTATGCTCGGAGTAATGGTCCTCATGACATGCTTATTCAGGGTATTGTGTTCAACTACGACAACGATCCTTAGGGTTACCGTCAAAGATTTATATGAGCTTGGAACAAGGTGAACAGGATTGATAACAACACTTTGGAGCCAAAGTATTCTATTCCTATGGAGCCTTATCTCATATGGGTGCGATCTCGTGCTCAAACTCTTATGATGCCATATCATGTTGTTCTACCAGTCACTATGGAGCCTATTGCTGAAGGAGATGTTCCTTATACCATCCTTCATCCAGACATGCCCACTGATTTGGAAGAACTTCAGAAGTTCTGGATTCAGTTGAAGGAGCAAAGGGATACTTTTGAGACTCATTTCAGAGTTGGTCAAGAAAGAATTCTGGAGCTAACAAAGCAACTTCACGAGGAGCAAAACCTCAACAAGTACCTCCACACAAAGAGGAAGTGTCCATGGGAGACTTAAAACCCCATATACTTATCTTTTTTGTACTTTATTGTTATTTCCTTGTAAGCCCAGCGGGAAAAACTGATATTAAATATTTACTAATAAAATTTTGTTTTTGTTTTCTTTAAACAAATTTAAATCTTGCGGTCCTTGAAAACATTGCATAAACATATACATATCATATCATTACATCACAGGTTTCTTATAAACAGGTATCTTATCTTTTCGCTGTTTATTTCAGCAGAAATGGCTCTCGAACAAACTGTTAAGAATATCCAGACTCAGAATGCACAATTTCAAGAAATAATTCTGAATTTATCCAGGGGACAAGATGAGCTGAAGGCACTTTTGACCAAGAAAAGGAAGAAGACCAGAAAACCCGTGGGCTTTATCAACCTGGGTAGAAGATTCAGAGGTCCAGTCAAGACAGATGAAGAGGTTGAGAATCTTGGGTTTGAGAATTCTGAGAAAGAAGAAGGCAGTCTCCATGGTACTGTGGAAGATTCTGATTATGAGGAGAACTGTTATCATGATCCTACTAGTGAAGAGAAGTATAAGATGCTGGTGGACCGGATGAATTCCATGGAACTACAGAAGAATTTTGGGTTTGACTTTGAAGATTTGAGTTTGATTTCTGGAGTCTTCATCCCTATTGGCTTCAAGGTTCCTACTTTTGTGGTGTATGATGGTGTTTCTTGTCCTAAATTGCATTTAAGGTCTTATGTCAGAAGAATTCAACCCCATACTCCTGATAAGAAGTTATGGATGCATTTCTTTCAAGAGAGTTTGTCTGGCTCCCAACTGGAATGGTATTATCAACTGGAGAGTACCAACATTCGCAACTGGAATGATCTTGTTGAGGCTTTCTATAAGCAGTACCAATACAATTCTGATTTAGCACCAACTCGCATGCAGCTCCAAAGCATGTCCATGGATGCCAAAGAAAGTTTCAAGGAGTATGCTCAGAAATGGAGAGATCTGGCAAGTAGAGTTCAACCCCCTTTGACTGACAGGGAATTGGTTGATTTGTTCATGAGTACGTTGACTGGTCCTTTATATAGTCATCTCATTGGAAGCTCATCATCTGGCTTCACTGAGTTAATAATGACTGGAGAACATGTGGAGAGTGGGATACGAAGTGGAAAGATTCAGATAGTTGCTTCTTCAAGTATCACCAAGAAGCCCCCTAATGGGAAGAAGGAATCCGATGTTGTGTATGGCCAACATGGTCGTAATAATCATAACCAATCTGTGGGAGCTGTTTTAATTTCTAATCCTACACCTCCACCACAAGAGCAGCAACAGAATGGTCATCCCAATCCTAGGAGGCAATTTATCAAGCTCAATATGTTTTTGGCTCAGGCTTTGCTACATATGTTGAAAGGAGAATTGATTACTTTGAAGGACCCACCACAGAATATCAATACTTCCTCTTCTCGTTACAATCCCAATGCAAGGTGTGCATACCATTCTAATAGCCCTAGCCATGATACCAACAGTTGCTGGTCATTGGAACAAAATTCAGGATATGATTGAGAATGCAGAAATTGAGTTCGACCCTCCGGAAACTCCTAATGTGATTACTGCTCCTATGCCTAAACATGAGAAGGTTGTTAATGTTGTTGATGAGGTTGTTTATGTTCGTACTGTGGCTGAAATAACTAATCCTCTATCTATTGTCAAGAAGAAGCTTGTGCAAGCCGGTTTATTTCCGGGTTGCAGGGAAGATTTTTTTTACTGTGCCTACAAACCTGATAGTTGTTGGAGGTTGAGGTCAGGTATTCAACGCCTGATAGATAACTATACTATAATATTTGAGAAGACCCCTTCTATAGAAAGTATGTGTGGAGGTCTGGCTCAAGACTTGAAAGTTGAAGATGTGGCTATGGTTAACAAGAAAGTTCAAGACTTGAAAGTTCCAATGGTCCAGTGAGGATCATTTCTAAGGGTCCTGTGAAGATTAATGTTGAGCCAAAGGTGGCTCCAATGATTATTACTACTCCTGGTCCTATCCCATACACTTCTGATAAGGCTATACCCTGGAATTATGGTTCTGATATTTATATCCATGGTGTCAAACAAGAGCCTTTGACTGATTCACCTGTTACTGATGTTAATCTTGATGTTGACAATATTGCTGGATCCAGTAAGGTTACCAGGAGTGGAAGAAGTTTCTCTCCAAAAGACACCTCAAAGACTGCTGCTACTCTAGTTCATATCTCTAACTCTGGGCCAAGTATTGAAGCTCGGGGAAAAGGACCAATAATTGAACCTATTCAAGCTGAGGTACTAGTTAGTGAAGACCTCTCTAAGTAGATGGAAGAAGTGTTAAAGATCATCCGTGAGAGTGATTATGATGTTGTTGACTAATTGGGACATACTCCCTCCAAAATCGCCATGATATCTCTGCTATTGTGTTCTGAAGCCCATGACAAGGCTTTAATCAAATTCCTGAAGACTGCTCACGTACCACATGAAATCTCTGTGGACCAGTTTGAAAATTGTGTTGCTCATCTAACGAGTGATAATGGTTTGGGTTTTACTGATGCTGATCTGACTCCTGATAAAAGAAACCATAATAGAGCTCTGCACGTCTCCATTGAGTGTAGGGGCACTACTTTGTCTCATGTATTGGTGGATAATGGTTCTTCGTTGAATGTATTACCTAAGGAGGTTCTAGACAAACTCAACTTGAAGGATGTAGTGTTAAGACCAAGTAATGTGGTGGTGAGGGCCTTTGATGGTTCAAGAAGAATGGTGCATGGAGAGGTGAATCTTCCAATCAAAGTAGGCTCTCGAGTCTTTGATTCCACTTTCTATGTGATGGATATTCATCCTGCGTACTCCTGTTTGCTTGGGCTCCCCTGGATCCATAGGGCAGATGCTGTGACTTCCAATTTACATCAGAAATTGAAGTACCCGGTGAAAGGAAAGATTGTCATTGTTTATGGTGAAGAAGAATATATGGTCAGTCATGTGAATACCTTTAAATATGTTGAGATGGAGGGTGAATTTGTTGAGACTCCTTGACAGATATTTGAAGTGGTTCCTCAAGTCGTTCTTGCTATTGAAGCTCTCCCTGTTGTTAAAAGAGTTCCTGTGATTACTAGAGTACCTCCTACAATGCCCTCCCTCAAAGATGCTAAAGTTGTGGTTGAAGAAGGTGGTTGTACTATTTGAGGTCAACTTCCTGACATTCCTTAAAGTCTGACAAGTTTGGTTTGGGTTTTACTGCAGAGTCTCAGAAGGCTGTTTGTCGTGCTCGTGCTGCTCGTATCACTCATAGAGGAATCATAAAGGACCAAGTCAATGCTATGGAAGATTATGATGAAGGTTACAACCTGGATGATTGGATCTTTCTTACCATGGGTGATGGACTCAACAATTGGAAGGCTGAAAACGTTATTCCTATCTCCTTTAGTCAGGAGTAAATGTTATTTTATTTTACTAAATTTAATTTTTTGTAACATTGAACAATTAAATACTTTTAAGCCTTATGCCTTGTCGGGGCACAATGGTATGCTTGTTAGGGTTGTCATTTCATTGCATATTTTCATTCAATAAAATCAATGGATGTTTCTCGTTTCGTAAATATTGCGCTCTTTGTCTTTCTTTTATTTTTTTCCTTTTATAAAAAAAAAGATATGTGTTCTTACACACACCCACGTCACTAAAATGTAGATCTTCATCCACTCTGGATCATATTGATAACAATTCTGCTATTGCTAATTATGACGTCGAGAATCTGATCTATCAAGCCGATGATGGAAAGGAGGAAGATTGTGAAGTACCTGTAGAGTTGGATAGATTACTACAACAAAAAGAGAAAACTATACAACCACATGAGTGTCGCTCCCGGGATTTTCATCCTGGTACAAACGCGAAAGTGGCGCAGAAACGATAGAGTCGCCAACCAGGCATTTTTATCCCGAAAGAATGGGAAAGGCAATGTTGCAAAAACCTGAGGAAGAAGGAAAGGACAAGGTCCTGCGAACCAAAGATCTGGGTTCGGGAGTCGATTACGACCTGGGAAGGTATTAGCACCCCAGATCATCTGTCATACCCGACGGGATCCATGCTTGCTTGTTTGTTTCAAAGGGTAAAAGAATATAACTGCTGTTGAATAAAACTGCTGACTGGAACTGGAATGAAATGAGAAAGGGAACTGAGAAAGGAACTGGAGAATGGGAAGAAAGAGGGGAAAATAAAGAATGTGCTCGAACGGGCCCTACCCCGCTGCCTATGTACCTCATTGGGAAAATGAGGATCAGAGTCGACGTAGTTCACCTAACTAAGGCGGGAACTTGCTTATGATTTTTAGGATAACGTTGCCATAGCTCTAGCTCAGGTGTTACCGGCTCTGACTCGAGGGTGTTTACCGTATCGCTGTTTGAATTGTCGAGGCAAGTCGCATTCGTCCGCAAAGATTAGGAGATGAGAAGAGAAGACGCGATGTCTTTGTTGGTTGTCTTTTATGAGAAGTGTTTTGGAGTTTATTGTTTGTGAAGATAGTCTCATGATTAGACTTGTACATCATGCTAGACAAGCCCACACTATTCCAAGATGGAATGAATATGAGTGCCCCATGGAATAAGGCTATGCACAAGAGACTATTTTAATCCTTTATTAAGTGTCTTTTAGATTTTGTTTGAAAATGAGAGAATAAGACTCAAATCGGAAAAAAGGACAAAAACTAAGGGGGACTAAGACCAACCCTAAGTTATTTATTATGCACAAAAGGGAGATCCTAATGGTTTATGAGGTTTTTCTATTCCTAAGGAAGAAAAGGAAAAGAAAGAAGAAAAAGGATGCACCTTACTTCCTAAGGAAGATAAGTTGATCCTAACAAAGGGGAATCCTACCAATCAAAAATATGAAAGGAAAGAAATGAATTAAATGCATAAAGAAATGCATAAAAAAAATAAAAGGATAAGGTGTAAGGAAACATACATTTCCCTCCCTACAAAACAAAGATTAGTGTTGCATTTTATTAAAAAAGGAATGAGGTAAACACATACCAAACAATTCCTAAGGCAACTTGGATCTAAACTAGACTCAATCTTAAGTTTAAGGGTGCCTACAATATGCTAAATTAAAATTCAGCCACTATTTACAGCACTCAAACACACAATCAGCTATGAAAGACAACACATAATACAAACAGCATACTACAACTATCAAACAACATGAAAGTAGGTGTAAAATGTCACAAACAGCATGAACTACACAATAACCAACATACATTTTACAGCACCTATATGCAAAAACAGCTATGAAATGCAAAATCCAGATTTGATTATTTTCATTTTTTAATGCACAAACTCAATGAAAAATGCACCAACTTTATCATGAACATGCATTTGAGCATGGATCATCATATATAATTGAAATAATATGAACATTTTGAAGGATTATGCAAGAATGCATCACATGGTTGATTATGCAACAAGTAATGCAAAATGTGGCACATGAACATGCATATGAACATGATGATCAACAAGAATGCCAAACTCAATGCAAAATTCAGAATTGAATTGATGTGAATGATATGATCAAGCATGCAACCAAATGCAACCAAATGCACATACATACATGATTATGTGAAAAGCAACATATCTTGATACAATGAAATGCAAAATGATTTAATGCAATGCAAAAGATGTAAAAACAGAATGCAACATGATTAATCACATGCCAAATAATGCACAAACATAGCAACAAAATGCAAGAAACCAAGCTATACACAAAGGAATACGAAAACGCATAATACGAAATATGCACGGAAACACGTCGAAACGACTCGAAATGGGGGAATGAGCTACTGGAAATGGACCCAAAAATTCCCTAAAATCAATACCTAAACATGTATGAACATGGGAGGCACTAGAAACAAGGACTAAGCTATCAAATAAGCAAAATTTCCAAAATCTAACAGCGTTAACCGGTTAACTAAATGGTTAACCGGTTAACGGACCTAAAATAGCAAAAATTTGTGGCTAAAACGCACGTGTTAACCGGTTAACCAAATGGTTAACCGGTTAACACTAATCCAGAATGTGAAAAAAGTTGAGAAATAAGTGTTTTTGGCCACAAACTCACTTCTAATGATCCCTAACATACCTAGGAACATGTTAACACTAATTTCTACTTAATTGGGGCTTATTTACACATGATAGATCTTATAACTATCTACACCTTAAATTCTAATCCATTAAAAATCTCAAATCGCAAGCAACACATAACGAAAATGTAATCGATCGTAAGCAAAACGAAAATCAATTAAAGAACGCCAAAATAGAAAGATGAAGAGAATAACTTAAAGAAGAAGTGATTTAGATCACCAACCTACGAAGCGGAGTAGTTCTTCGGTGGATGTTGCAAGAATCAGAGCTTGATCGAAGAGAAAACCAAGAAAACCGCGAATCCGCAAAATAAATGTGTTCTTGATGCTTGGACCTTCGTGCGCTTCCGATAAGTCGAAACCTTCACCAAAAACAGTAGCTTCTTCTTCTATAATCCACAAATCAATGGAGGTTGGAGGCTAAACTTCAAGATCTTCAAGTTTCAATGTGAAACTTGAAGAGATTCTTCAAAAAATCTTTGGTGAAAAGGGAAAATGGAGGAAAAGTGAGAGAGAAAAAGTGATTGTGAGAGAATGAAAAATTTGGAAACTTGTGGGGACCCCCTTTTGCATTGGATGAAAAATGGATTAAATATGTATTAGGTTTGGGGCCCAAAAATTAGGCTTGGGATCCAAAATTATGGTTTGGTAATGAGATTAGGACTTAGCAATGGAGTTAGGTTTGGAGAAGGAATATTCTAGAAGATGGTAGAACATGGTAGAAGTTTCCAAGGGAAAAGGAGTGGAATTGAAGTGGAAAAATAAGTGAGGAAAGAATGAAAGGAAATGTGGAAAGAAAGTGGAAGGAAAAGTGGAGGGAAAAAGGAGGGAAAGGTGAAATCTCCCTTTTTTTGGTTGGTTAGCTTGGAAGTGGTTTGGATTATTTTTGGGATATTATTTTTCTCTTGAACTCCAATGTTTGGCAAGCCTCGATCGACCACACACCTCATGCGTATGCAAAGGATGATGATTTATTTATTTATTTTTCCAAATGCGATGCAACGATATGCGGAATGATGCGAATGAAGCGTAAACTGCTCGAGGTTGATAATAAATAAGAGGGAAAATTTTGGGGTGTTACAGCTGCCCCTATTCAATCATTGTAGACTTGAATGGATGATAGCAGTTGCTCTCAGACGTTTGAAGTATGCAGGGATTGAATACTAAAAACAACCAGAAAATTTGCACTCGGTGGAAGAGAAAAGGGAAATAAACCCAACCATCTGAACTCTGCTTGGGGAGAACTCGGATGTGAAGAGTAGTGACCTGGTGAATGTTTTGGAATAACACTGGGAGATTGTTAATTTGCCATGCTACAGGTGGACTTTTGTTGGGATATTAATGACATGCCACACAACGGGTGGTTTTCCGAATGTTTTGCCACACTACGGGGGATTCAATACTTTGCCACTCTACGGGGATACGTTGCTCAGCTACGAGAGACTTTTGATACCTTACCACCCTGAGGATGGACTTCTGATCACATTACGGGGATACCTGCTCGCTACGGGGACACATTGCTCAGCTACGGGAGACTTTGGAAATTCGCCACACTACGGGGCTACATTGCTCAGCTACGGGAGACTTTCAGAATTCGCCACACTACGGGGGCACTTTGCTCAGCTACGGGAGACTTTCAGAATTCGCCACACTACAGGGGCACATTGCTCAGCTACGGGAGACTTTCAGAAAATTTGCCACACTACGGGGGCTACCGCTCGCTACGGAAGACTTTCAAAAAATTTGCCACACTACGGGGGCACATTGCTCAGCTACGGGAGACTTTGAAAATCTTACCACTCTACGGGGCTACATTGCTCAGCTACAGGAGACTTTGAAAATTCGCCACACTACGGGGGCACATTGCTCAGCTACGGGAGACTTTCATAAAATTTTCCACACTACGGGGGCACATTACTCAGCTACGGGAGACTTTGAAAATTCGTCACACTACGGGGGCACATTGCTCAGCTACGGGAGATTTTCAGAAAATTTGCCACACTACGGGGGCACATTGCTCAGCTACGGGAGACTTTGGCTCACTATAGGATACTTTTGCTTACTACGGGAGACTTCAATGCTTTGCCACACTACGGGGGCTGCTGCTCGCTACGGGAGACTTTGGCTCACTACAGGAGACTTTTGCTCACTACAGGAGACCTCAATGTTTTGCCACACTACGGGGGCTGATGCTCGCTACTGGAGACTTTGGCTCACTACAGGAGACTTTTGCTCACTACGGGAGACCTCAATGTTTTGCCACACTACGGGGGCTGCTGCTCGCTACGGGAGACTTTAAGAATTCGCCACCCGGAGGATGGAATTTGGCCAGTCTGCGGCTAGACTTTAAGAATTTTCCACCCAGAGGATGGGCTTTGGCCAATCTGCGGTTGGACTTTGGATAAATTGCCACGCTGCGGGTGGACTTTGGATATCAACCTTGGATTGAGCATGCATACGTTGAACTGCATGACATAATGCCCCCTGACACTGGGGGATAGATACAAATGGAATTCATGACGCGGAAATAACAAATCCTTGCTGACTCTGTGGGGAATACAGATGGTTGCCGATATTTCTACTGGAGAAGGGTTTGACTAGCCTGTCTCGACTTATTACCTTTGCCAAAAATAAATTGGACTTTAGATTTGAAGACCCTATTAGGGGATGCCTCAACTGCTGGGGATTGAATCTCACCCCACGGATTTTGCTGGGGAATCGATGACTTTTCAACTTAGCTGGGGGAAGACCTGTCAAGGCTCTGCTGAGGAGAACTCTCTTGTCTATCTGAATTTTCCAAACCCCTGTGGGGAAGGGAACCGTTCAGCTAACTGCAGGGAATTTCTGGATTCTTGTAAGAAGTGCTTCACTACGGGAATATGACTCTTGCTAGGGATGATACTTATTGCTCTGATGGGGAAGAGAAGGATTTGGTTTGAGATCTGCTGGGAAATAAGATCGAGGAAACCTACTGAAGAAAAGTTTGACGACTTTATTAGGGATAACTTCCATGCGCCTATTAGGGATAACAAAACTGAACCGAGTCCTACTGAGGAGGAAGGGTTTTAAGTAGTCTCGTGCTAGGGATCATTTGCTTTGATTCGGCTTTACCTTAAGAGGATTTTACCAAAGACTTGGTGTCTTTAAACTCTTCAGGAGTATAATTGCTCAGGTATTCTGAACTTCCGATTATCTGTCTTCGGGAAAGAATGAATCCTCGTGCGATTGGGGTGGCTTGCCCCAGTATGAGTCTTTGACCAATTGCTCTGATAGAGATTTAAATCTCGAGTTGATTTCCCCAGTTTGGCTGACTCTCAAGGATATTGCTTGACATAATTGCCCCAGATTGGTTGGCTCTTACCACGACTGGTTGGGAAAGTCCTTACTCAATGGAGCTTTCTCGGAAAAGTGCACCTCGACGTGAATGTCTTTCAGAAGTTTTAGACTTCTCAACTTGGCAAGCTCAAGCTTCTGGACTGAATTTCCACATGTGAGCTTTTTATGATGTCAAGCAAATGTATGCAGGCAGAAAATGTTTATTCTGAGAATGGAAATTCTAATGCAACACACATGTTAATCTTGAAGTTTTGAAAAAGTGTCGTAAACCTTTGTGAGCAAATCACTGGTTAAGATACGACATTATTTTTTATTGAAAGAACGCATGCACATGCAATACCAACAAGGTCTTTTAGCACAACTCATATGAGTCAGGAACGCGGCCTCATGGTAGTACGCTCTCAAATTAACCCTGTTTCAGTTAGAACTTTTGAGGGTTGTATCGTGGCTTGGTTCGCGGTTATAGAAACAAAGGATATAGGCTCGAAATTATTTGTGACCATCCCTCTTAGTGATGTTCTTCATTCCTATGTTCGACTAATTTTCACAAGCGCTCACCTTTCACAAGGGTTTAGTATCGGTCGAGGAACCATTGCTGCTATCGGTTTAGGCACCAATCAAGTTGTTATTTGGAGTCAGTCACCCCTTTGTCTTTCGTGTCTGTGCCACACGACTTTGTTCTTGCTTAAGGATCTTTCTTGTGTAATCCTTTTCGTCTTTCGCTTTTGCGTTATTTTGTTTATCCCTAACTTTTGCCTGGACTGATTCTTGTGAATCTTTGATTGTGAAGTCCAGTAGGATGCCCTAATTTTTGCCTAAGTCGCTTGTTTTCAAGTTTCGACTTAGCGGGCTTTTCATTTTTTTTGAACAAATCTTATGACACTATTTGTCTAGATTGCTTTGCGAAGGCTGTGACTGCCTCATTCTTTGGGTCGATGAAGGATAACCATTATGGTTTCCGGTCTTTTTTTTTTTACCTCTCGATTTGGATAACCATTGTGGTTTTCGATCTTTGGACCTATTGATTAGCCTAGTGGAATGTAATGGATCCTCAAATACACTCCTTTATGAAAGCCTGAACGCTTGGTCCGATTAGCTGACATCTACCCTGCCCCTGGGTTACATGTGAGGGTTTTTCATGCGATAAGAAACTCCTACTTCAAGGCTCAAGGGGCTTAGCGAGGGTCTATCTCCCTTATATCTCCAATGTTTAAGGATTTGAAACAAAGCCTGTACATCGTCAACAGGGTCTTATTCGAGAGCACACAATTAGAGATTCTTGCATTATTTCTCCGTCATTCTCCCTCATAGAGTTTAAGCATGACAATTGGTATTGTGATGTACATATACAAAATTATTAGTAAATGCGAATGAATTACTTTCAAGAAAAACATGTGAGTTTTATTATTGATAACATTCAAAAGCAAACAACTTTCATACATGTATACAAATGTTTGGCACATAAAAGAAACTACAAATGGAAATGCAGTAAAGAAACTGAATATTGTCGTAGTTGAGGAGGCTTGACTCCGTTTGGACTTGTCAGTCTTGGATACTTTCAGTGATCAATAGCTTTCTCATGGACCTGTAATCTTCAATTTGCAGCCGTATACCCAACCATGGCAATGATACCTCTTCTTCTAGTTATTCTGACTCTGTCACGAGACGTCTGAAGGAAAGAGTGAACTGGAGAGTAAAGTTGTCTTATAATATTGCTCGGAAAGACCTGACGATCTTTTGCCTACGTATCTCCATTGACCCATGACCAATGAAGAATCAGAGCGACGTAGTTCCCCTCAATAGGGATGAAAAAAGCATTGAAGAAAAACAAACAAACAGTTGCCATTGCTGAGAGTATCTGGATACTGATGGCTTTATTTACTTCCTGAAGATTCCAGCTTAACGTGGACCATCTGGTAAAACAACCGTGACACCGGCTCCGTTGTGATTAGGCATTGGATTCTGGAGTACATTTGGGTGAGGCGCAAAATTGATCGCCTTGGAGTCAATTAGGTCTTGTACCTTGTTCTGAAAAGCCCAACATTTCTCAATACTGTGCCCCTGGGCACCCGAATGGAATTCACATCTAGCATTCGTATTAAAGTTTGGAGGTAGATTATCAGGAGAAGGAACTCTCATGGTACGAAGCTCGACCATGTTCAACTTTAGCAGCTCTAGAAGAAATACAACATATGGGCATGGGATAGGATCAAGTCTACGATTTCTCGCTCTTGTTCTTTCCTGATTTGGTCTTTGTGCCTGATATTGTTGACCTTGAGGTTGCGGCTGAACCTGTGGCGTAATAGTCACTGCAGCTGTTTGGTAGTAACCTTGAGAACGACCTCTGTCTCGGCCCCTATACACAGCATTGGTCTCGCCTTCTCTTCGTCTTTGTCCATTTCCAAAAGGATTTTTCACAACAGAAGAACTAGCACTGCTTGCATCTTGGATCTTTCCTAATTTCAGGAAATTTTCTATCCTTTCTCCAGCGATGACAATATTAGAAAAACAAATGGACGGGCAGGTGGCCAGATGATCCAAGTAAACACCTTGCAAGGTGCCCATAAACATATCGGCCATTTCCCGATCGAGTAATGAAGGTTGAACCTGTGCGGCCAGCTAACGCCACCTCTGGGCATACTGCTTAAAACTTTCCTTAGGTCCTTGAGACAAATTCTGTAACTGAGTGCGGTTTGGAGCCATATCAATATTGTATTGATACTGCTTGAGAAAAGCTTCAGCTAAATCTTTCCAGCATCGGATAAAGACCCTGCTTAGCTTCATGTACCAGCTCAATGAAGCTCCAGATAGACTATCTTGGAAGAAATGCATCCAAAGTTTCTCGTCATCAGTGTGAGCCGAGATTCTTCCAAAGTATCCATGAATGTGAGTTCTAGGGCACGTGATGCTGTTGTACTTGTCAAATGATGGCACCTTGAACTTAGGAGGGATTCTGACTCCTGGCACTAACCCAAGACTGGTTACATCGATGCCTAGGGAATTCGGACATTCCATGGCCTTAATCTTCTCTGCTAGCTCTTCATACCTTCGATTGTTGACCTCATTCATATTACCCATATCAGCATCCAGTATAGTGAACTGGTCTTCCTGAGTGTCTTCATTACGGGCCGCAATCCCATTTGGATTTGGCCCTCCGTTACGGGCAGCGTTAGGATCCACATTCTCAGTCGGGGTTCCAGTATTAGCATTCCCATTGGGTTGCTCAACCATCAATCTGAGATGCTCTTGATTCTGAACAATGTCAGTCATCATGTCCATGAACTGATCCATCCTCTGTCGGAGCTCATTGAGATCAGTCTGCATTCGTTCAACGATTCTCACTCGGTTTCTTTTTGTTGGATATCGATGAACGTGTTGACCAGCTATATTGCCTAAAGTTGAATAAGTTAGGAAGTCCGAATAACCTGTTAAAAATGCAAAATATGCAAATCATGCAGTAAATGTGTATGATATGCTCATGAGGATACGACATGTGACCCTGCAAATGAGTAAGCATGTGTTAGTGATGCAAGCATGCAGAGGATGTTATGCAATGCACTGGAATGTGATCAAAGGTATGGCGATCACTGGTCTGACGTTGGTGCTGAGAAGACAGTCATGTGTTGGTGAAGAGTCGTAATAACAGTACCACCGAAATCCCGGATTTCAAAACCAAAGGACCATGTAGAACCTGATCATAATACTGAACAATGCTGGCAAAGTGGGTATGTTGGAAGTTTCAGGGTTCCTGCAAATCTGTAAACCCCTCTCATCTCACGGGTATGCTACTCCGAGTCAACATCACGGAATCTCAAAGCCGGATAGCAATAATACGTTCACCATTTCTGAGAAATGGCTCATGACCAAATCAGGGAATTGGTTTGGCATTATATACTACCCAGGGAGGTCTCGGCTGAGTACGGGAAAACAAGCATCCCTCATAAGTCCTCAACTTCAAGCACCAAATTGAGAAACAATAGTACATTCATCCCGAAGGGTACAATACTATTGTCATACAAACAGTTTGCCTTGACTGGGTTCCTATGAGAGAACCAGGCCATCCTATGCAAGTTCCGAGTAGGCCCTCGGATGCGAGTGGGTTTGCCAACAAATGTGGTCTGCCACTGTCATCATTGGAGAGGGATGTTTCCACAAAGGTTCTCAATGATCGGTCCCCTGACTGCGCATAACTATCAATGTTGTGTATTGCCCCAGAAAGCATCTGGCATCAATATATTTCCGAGAAGGTCGCAAGTCAAGGCGTGTAACTCACTAATACCAACATAGCAAGATGCCATGAATCCAAAGAGGAACCACTCTAAGTACTAGGGTGCACTCGAGCCCCGGTTACGAGCTCATCTCACAGTAACCCCATCCCACAGAAAAAATGAAACCAACACAGTCCAGTATATGGTGCATGGGAAATAAATGCTGAAAGCAGTAAATAAAGCTATAAAGTAACGTTGTAAAGTAAAACTGTAAATGAAAACAGTAAAGTTAAACTAAAGCACACAGTAAACAAATAAACACCCAAAGAAACAAAACCAAACAGGCGCTAGGATTGACTCTACGAGGGAAACCATAGATTCAAGATTATCCCTAGTAGAGTCGCCAGTTGTCGCTCCCGGGATTTTCATCCTGGTACAAACGCGAAAGTGGCGCGGAAAAGATAGAGTCGCCAGCCAAGCATTTTTATCCCGAAAGAATGGGAAAGGTAATGCTGCAAAAACCTGAGGAAGAAGGAAAGGACAAGGTCCTGCGAACCAAAAATCTGGGTTCGGGAGTCGATTACGACCTGGGAAGGTATTAGCACCCCAGATCGTCTGCCGTACCCGACGGGACCCACGTTTGCTTGTTTGTTTCGAAGGGTAAAAGAATATAATTGCTGCTGAATAAAACTGCTGACTGGAACTGGAATGAAATGAGAAAGCGAACTGAGAAAGGAACTTGAGAATGGGAAGAAAGAGGGGAAAATGTAGGGAAAATAAAGAATGTGCTCGAACGGGCCCTACCCCACGGCCTACGTACCTCATTGGGAAAATGAGGATCAGAGTCGACGTAGTTCACCTAACTAAGGCGGGAACTTGCTTATGATTTTTAGGATAACGTTGCCATAGCTCTAGCTCAGGTGTTACCGGCTCTGACTCGAGGGTGTTTACCATATCACTGTTTGAATTGTCGAGGCAAGTCGCATTCGTCCGCAAAGATTAGGAGATGAGAAGAGAAGACGCGATGTTTTTGTTGGTTGTCTTTTATGAGAAGTATTTTGGAGTTTATTGTTTGTGAAGATAGTCTCATGATTAGACTTGTACATCATGTTAGACAAGCCCACACTATTCCAAGATGGAATGAATATGAGTGCCCCATGGAATAAGGCTATGCACAAGAGACTATTTCAATCCTTTATTAAGTCTCTTTTAGATTTTGTTTGAAGATGAGAGAAGAAGACTCAAATCGGAAAAAAGGACAAAAACTAAGGGGGACTAAGACCAACCCTAAGTTATTTATTATGCACAAAAGGGAGATCCTAATGGTTTATGAGGTTTTTCTATTCCTAAGGAAGAAAAGGAAAAGAAAGAAGAAAAAGGATGCACCTTACTTCCTAAGGAAGATAAGTTGATCC
Source organism: Lathyrus aphaca (assembly GCA_963966055.1). NCBI lineage: Eukaryota > Viridiplantae > Streptophyta > Magnoliopsida > Fabales > Fabaceae > Lathyrus > Lathyrus aphaca. Next base: position 400,637,072 of record OZ014522.1, on the reverse strand, counting down.
TAACAAAGGGGAATCCTACCAATCAAAAATATGAAAGGAAAGAAATGAATTAAATGCATAAAGAAATGCATAAAAAAATAAAAGGATAAGGTGTAAGGAAACATAACTTTCCCTCCCTACAAAACAAAGATTAGTGTTGCATTTTATTAAAAAAGGAATGAGGTAAACACATACCAAACAATTCCTAAGGCAACTTGGATCTAAACTAGACTCAATCTTAAGTTTAAGGGTGCCTACACTATGCTAAATTAAAATTCAGCCATTATTTACAGCACTCAAACACACAATCAGCTATGAAAGACAACACATAATACAAACAGATATCAAACAACATGAAAGTAGGTGTAAAAAGTTACAAACAACATGAACTACACAACAACTAGCATACATTTTACAACACCTATATGCAAAAACAGCTATGAAATGCAAAATCCAGATTTGATTATTTTCATTTTTAATGCACAAACTCAATGAAAAATGCACCAACTTCATCATGAACATGCATTTGAACATGGATCATCATATATAATTGAAATAACATGAACATTTTGAAGGATTATGCAATAATGCATCACATGGTTGATTATGCAACAAGTAATGCAAAATGTGGCACATGAACATGCATATGAACATGATGATCAACAAGAATGCCAAACTCAATGCAAAATTCAGAATTGAATTGATGTGAATGATATGATCAAGCATGCAACCAAATGCACATACATAAATGATTATGTGAAATACAACATATCTTGATACAATGAAATGCAAAATGATTTAATGCAATGTAAAAGATGTAAAAACAGAATGCAACATGATTAATCACATGCCAAATAATGCACAAACATAGCAACAAAATGCAAGAAACCAAGCTATACACAAAGGAATACGAAAACGCATAATATGCAATATGCACGGAAACGCGTCGAAACGACTCGAAATGGGGGAATGAGCTACTGGAAATGGACCCCAAAATTCCCTAAAATCAATACCTAAACATGTATGAAGATGGGAGGCACTAGAAACAAGGACTAAGCTATCAAATAAGCAAAATTTCCAAAATCTAACAGCGTTAGTTAACCGGTTAATGGACCTAAAACATCAACAATTTGTGGCTAAAACGCACGCGTTAACCGGTTAACAATGATCCAGAATGTGAAAAAAGTTGAGAAATAAGTGATTTTGGCCACAAACTCACTTCTAATGATCCCTAACATACCTAGGAACATGTTAACACTAATTTCTACTTAATTGGGGCTTATTTACACATGATAGATCTTATAACTATCTACACCTTAAATTCTAATCCATTAAAAATCACAAATCGCAAGCAACACATAACGAAAACGTAATCGATCGCAAGAAAAACGAAAAGCAATTAAAGAACGCCAAAATGGCAAGATGAAGAGAATAACTTAAAGGAGAAGTGATTTAGAACACCAACCTACGAAGCGGAGAAGTGCTTCGGTGGATGTTGCAAAAATCGGAGCTTGATCGAAGAGAAAACCAAGAAAACCGTGAATCCGCAAAATAAATGCGTTCTTGATGCTTGGACCTTCGTGCGCTTCCGATAAGTAGAAACCTTCACCAAAAACAATAGCTTCTTCTTCTACAATCCACAAATCAATGGAGGTTGGAGGCTAAGCTTCAAGATCTTCAAGTTTCAATGTGAAAGTTGAAGAGCTTCTTCAGAAAAGCTTTGGTGAAAAGGGAAAATGGAGGAAAAGTGAGAGAGAAAAAGTGATTGTGAGAGAATGAAAAATTTGGAAACCTCTGGGGACCCCCTTTAGCATTGGATGAAAAATGGATTAAATATTGTTTAGGTTTGGGGCCCAAAAATTAGGCTTGGATCCAAAATTATGGTTTGGTAATGAGATTAGGACTTAGCAATGGAGTTAGGTTTGGAGAAGGAATATTCTAGAAGATGGTAGAACATGGTAGAAGTTTCCAAGGGAAAAGGAGTGGAATTGAAGTGGAAAAATAAGTGGGTAAGAATGAAAGGAAATGTGGAAAGAAAGTGGAAGGAAAAGTGGAGGGAAAAAGGAGGGAAAGGTGAAATCTCCTTTTTTTGGTTGGTTATCTTGGAAGTGGTTTGGATTATTTTTGGGATATTATTTTTCTCTTGAACTCCAATGTTTGGCAAGCCTCGATCGACCACACACCTCATGCGTATGCAAAGGATGATGATTTATTTATTTATTTTTCCAAATACGATGCAACGATATGCGGAATGATGCAAGAATGAAGCGTAAACTGCTCGAGGTTGATAATAAATAAGAGGGCAAATTTTGGGGTGTTACAATGAGGAACTAATCGAAGTTGTGAACTTGGGAACTGAGGAAAACATGAAAGAGGTCAAGATAGGTGCTGAGTTGGAAGATGGTGTCAAGAATAGGTTGATTCAGATGTTACATGACTATGTGGAAATGTTTGCTTGGTCTTATGAAGATATGCCAAGGCTGGATACAGATATTGTGGTTCACCGTCTACCAGTGAAAGAAGATTGCCACCCAATAAAATAGAAAGTTCGTCGTATGCATCCTGATATGTCAGAAAAGATTAAGGCAGAGGTGATGAAACAATTCAATGCAGGGTTTTTAGTTGTTACTTCTTATCCTTAATGGGTTGCAAACATGGTGCCAGTGCCTAAGAAAGATGGTAAAGTACACATGTGTGTAGATTACAAGGATTTAAACAGAGACAGCCCCAAAGATGACTTCCCACTTCCACATATCGATGTTTTGTTAGACAAAATTGCTTAACATAAGGTATTCTCTTTTATGGATGGTTTCTCTGGGTATAATCAGATTAAGATGGCACCTGAAGATATGGAGAAGACTACATTTATTACACAATAGGGCACTTTCTGTTATAAGGTGATGCCATTTGGTTTGAAGAATGCTGGGGAAACATATCAGCATGTTATGGTAACTTTGTTCCATGATATGATTCACCATGAGATAGAGGTATATGTGGATGATATGATAGAAAAATCTCAGAATGAAGAAGAACATCTTGATCACCTGCACAAGTTGTTTGAGAGGTTGAAGAAATACAAGTTAAGGTTGAATCCAAACAAGTGTACTTTCGGAGTTAGATCTGGTAAACTTCTGGGTTTTATTTTCAGTGGTAAAGGTATTGAAGTAGATCTTGCAAAGGTAAAAAGCTATACATGAAATTCCTGCTCCTCGTACTGAGAAACAAGTTAGAGGTTTCCTGGGACGACTGAATTACATTGCAAGATTTATTTTCCAGTTGACCGCTACTTGTGAACCAATCTTCAAGTTGTTGAAGAAAGATCAAGTAATGGAATGGAATGACGAATGCCAGGTAGCTTTTGATGAGATCAAAAGGTACCTATAGGAACCTCCTATATTGATGCCACCAGTTGAAGGAAGACCCTTGATTATGTACTTGACAGTATTGGATAACTCAATGGGGTGTGTGTTGGGGCAACATGTCGAGTCTTGTCGAAAAGAGCAGGCAATATACTACCTTAGCAAAAAGTTTACCGACTATGAAGCAAGATACTCGCTGCTCGAGAAAACTTGATGCGCTTTGGCATGGGTTGCTCGCCGACTAAGACAGTATATGTTAACTCATACCACCTTATTGATTTCAAAAATTGATCCAATCAAGTATATATTTGAGAAACCTGCTCTCTCCGGATGAATAGCAAGATGGCAAATGATCTTAACAGAATATGACATACAATATATTACTCAGAAAGCAATCAAAGGAAGTGTAGTAGCTGACCATTTGGCTCATCAAGCAGTGGATGATTATCAATCTATGAATTTTGAATTTCCAGATGAGGATATTATGATTGTTACTAAAGAACCTAGACAATATGAAGGACCTGGACAAGGATCCCGATGGACTATGGTTTTTGATGGAGCTTCTAATGCGCTTGGTAATGGTGTTGGTGTTGTGATTATCTCTCCTAAAGGTTGTTATACAACAGTTACTACAAAACTTTGTTTTAAATGTACCAATAATATGGCTGAGTATGAAGCATGCATCATGGGTATCAAGGTTGCTATTGAGATGAAGATCCAGTTTTTGAATGTATATGGAGATTCAGCCCTGGTAGTTAGTCAAGTTAAAGGAGATTGGGACACCAAGCATCCTAATCTCATCCCTTACAGAGAGCATGTGTTGTCTTTGATCCCGTACTTTGAAGAGATCACCTTTGGACATATTCCACGAGAAGAGAATCAGTTGGCAGATGCATTAGCTACCATGGCATCTATGTTTGAAATCAATTGGGATGACGAAGCTCCGAGAATTACTATTGATCGATTTGATAAACCTGCATACTGCAATGAGGTAGGTACTGAAGGAGTAGAGGAAAAACCTTGGTGCTATGAAGTGAAGAGGTATCTTGAAGCTCAAGAGTTCCCTGAAGGGGCATCTGCCAATGATAAGAAGTTTCTAAGGAGGTTTTCTGCTAAATTCTTCCTGAGTAATGGAATTTTGTACAAGCGCAACCACGATTCAACTTTGCTTCGCTGTGTGGATAAGAAAGAAGCAGTAGAGATTATGGAAGACATGCATGATGGGATCTTTGGTACTCATTCTAGTGGGCATACTATGGCTAAGAAGATTCTGAGAGCAGGTTATTATTGGTCTACCATGGAAGCTGATTGCTATCAACACTCCAAAACTTGTCACAAATGTCATATTTATGTTGATAAGGTTCATGTGCCTCCAGTTCCGTTGAATGTTCTAACTGCTCTATGGCCTTTTGCCATGTGGGGCATTGATATGATTGGTGAGATCAAACCTACTGCCTCTAATGGACATTGTTTTATCCTTGTGGCTATTGATTACTTCACAAAGTGGGTAGAGGCAGCTTCATTTACTTCTGTTACCAAGAATGTTGTAGCTAAGTTCATCAAGTATAATCTTATATGCAAATATGGCATCCCGGAAAGGATTATCACAGATAATGGTACTAATTTGAAACACTATGATTACTGATCTTTGCACGCAGTTCAAGATTAAACATCACAATTCTTCTCCATATCGTCCAAAGATGAATGACGCAGTGGAAGCCACCAACAAGAATATTAAGAAGATCTTGCAAAAGATGACAGTTACATACAAGGATTGGCATGAGATGTTACCATTTGCTCTTCATGGTTATCATACCATTATACGTACTTCAACAGGGGCAACCCCATTTTCCCATGTTTATGGTACGGAAGCAATTTTACCCATTTAAGTTCAGATTCCTTCTTTGAGAATTATGAAGGATGCAGGCTTAGATGAAGATGAATGGATTCAGACTCGCTTGACCAGATAAACTTGATTGATGAGAAAAGACTAGCAGATGTTTGTCATGGTCAGATGTATCAGAAACGTATGATCAAAGCCTTTAATAAGAAAGTTAAGCAGCAAGTGTGTCAGGCTGGTGATTTGGTAATCAAGCGTATTATATTACCATAGGGTGACCCAGGGGAAAATGGACCCCCACCTATGAAGGGCCATTTGTTGTTAAGAGGGTATTTTCTGGAGGTGCCATGATGCTTACCACTATGGATGGTGAAGATTTCCCACAGCCTGTGAACACAGACATAGTTAAAAAATACTACGCATGAAAAGTGACCCGCTAGGTTTACTGGCCTAGGCAAAAATAAGGGCATCTCGGCAAACCAAAAGGGTTCGGGCAAAAATTAGGGATATATATAAAAAATGTACACCCGGCAAGTCGAAAACCTGAAAAGGCGGCTTGGGCAAAAAAGGGTATCCCGATGGATTGAAAACCTGAAAGGGCAATCCAGGCCAAAGTTAGGGATTAAAGCGTATGACTATGTCTCGTTGGATCACCTATGTAACCTCTACTAGATGTGTTCTCTACGTCAAATTCAACAGATACGGGTCAATCCAATTGTTTCTTCTCCGATAGCTGAAGATGAGATAATTGAAGATAATGGCAATAGCAAAGTTGAAACTCATTAGGATTATTTACACATATCTACTTTTCTTGTAAAAATCTCTTTGACGAATTCCTCTTACTAGGATTTCCGTCTCCGTGTTAAAACCTGCCTATTTATAGGCCAATTTCTAAAATAAATAAAATTCCATTTTTCGTATTCAGCTTTACTTTTCCCTCTTTATTCAGCTTTACTTTTCCCTCTTTATTCAGCTTTACTTTTCCCTTTTTTACTAAAGCGAAAACGTCCATTGATTATGTTTGAATGTATATATCCCTTTGTATATGATTGATGTTTACCAGAAATGCATAAAATACAATAATAGCAATTACTAAGAACGAACGGAGGTAGGAATTCAACGAAGCTTCGCCGGTTCATCCCCACAAAGTAATCTTTACGGATATCCTTACGGAATACCTCAAGTAATATCTTACACTTCCAGCTTTACGAAGTCTCCAAGCGGTTTCATATCCTCCAAAGAATTGACATTTAACTACATAGGTCTCCCGGATCTATGTCCATCTCTTTTATCCTCAGTCAGGATATTCAGGAACCTAATACTTCAATGAGAAGTACGACGAACGAAAATGGGAGTTCCTAAGTACGATATTCTTAAAACAAGACGGGAACGAAGTCTTCATACTCTTCAGCAACGAATCGGGATTTATTTTCCCCAGTCAGCAGTTGTTTTACAAAGCTACTTATACGCTTCAGCTACATAATTCATACATACATCATATCATATCATATCATATTATATGCATTCTCATAAAATATTATCTTGCAGAATGTTATATATATCATTATATTTGCACCGAACTAACCTTGTTTTTCAGGTTAATTCTCCAGCAGGCAAACTTCATCAACAACTTACCTTGGGCCGTCGTTTATTCTTCCCAAAGGTTATCTCATTTTGGGCCGTCGTTTATTCTTCCCAAAATCCATATTGATACCTTGGGCCGTCGTTTATTCTTCCCAAAGGTTATATTGTTACCTCGGGCCGTCGTTTATTCTTCCCGAAGGTTATCTCATTTTGGGCCGTCGTTTATTCTTCCCAAAAGTTATTTTGAGACGTCGATTATTCTTCTCAAAAACCGTACTGATACCTTGGGCCGTCATTTATTCTTCCCAAAGGTTATCTTGTCACCTCGGGCCGTCGTTTATTCTTCCCGAAGGTTATCTCATTTTGGGCCGTCGTTTATTCTTCCCAAAAGCAATACTGATACCTTGGGCCGTCGTTTATTCTTCCCAAAGGTTATTTTGTCACCTCGGGTCATCGTTTATTCTTCCCAAAGATTATCTCATTTTGGGCCGTCTTTTATTCTTCCCAAAAGCCATATTGATACCTTGGGCCGTCGTTTATTCTTCCCAAAGGTTATCTTGTTACCTCGGGCCGTCGTTTATTCTTCCCGAAGGTTATCTCATTTTGGGCCGTCTTTTATTCTTCCCAAAAGTTATTTTGATACATCGATTATTCTTCCCATAAGACATATTATCACCTTGGGTCGTTGTTTATCCGCCCAAAGGCTAGATCTTCATATTTGGGATTTCTTCCCTCTCAAAGAAATATATTTGAAGACTTTTTCTTCGAATGGCATATTTAAGCCCATTCAAGCATCACAATCAACCAACAGTATCATTCTGCGCACCGGCAAGTGCAAAATTTTGGGCTTTTGTGTTCAATCCTCTTCAACCTTCAAGTCACGATTGGCGTACATGCCAATCTAACTCCTCATATTTCAGAAAATTGAACAGGGGCAGTTGTTGTACCCCAAAATTTTCCCTCCCACAATCAAGACAATCTCTCTCAAGACTTCTAAATGATCATAGGGTCCTCAAGACTCCCAATTGATCAAGAAGTGTGGAAGTTTCCCTAGACAATGCCTCCTCCTAAGCAAAGTGTCCAAAACTAGGGTTTGGAGTTTCCTCAGGTTAAAATGATTTTCAAGGCCTCAAGTGAGCTTCATGGTATCCCATATGACTTCAAGAATCCCCATGTCAAGTTTCAAGGCTTTCCCAATAAGTTTGACCAGTCAGATGATCAGATATGCAAAAATCAGTCAAAGTAGTTTAAAAGTCAAACTAAGGTCAATTGTGGTCAAATTAATGTCAAACTTCAAGATTTTTTTCCAACATCAATTTTATGAATTAAAATTATTCATTTGATCAAGGGTTGATCATGATTCATCAAGAAAGTTTCAGATCAGCAAGAATCATGAGTTTCTAAATTAGGGATTTCTTAAGAAAAGTCAACTGAACTTTGACCAGCCATAACTTTCATATGCTTCATCAAAAATTTCCCATCAATAACTGATTTTGAAGGAAATTTAATTCTCTACAACTTTGTGTCTCACAAGCCAATCCTAAAAATGCTTCATTTGGAAGGTATGAGCTAAAACATTACAGGTCATTTCAAAAGTCAACAAAAGGTCAAGTATTTCCAAATGGCATAATATGAAAATGGTAAAAGATATGGATATGAGACCAAAGAGGTTTGTTAGAGGACTCTTTAAGATTTCCAAAATGTCCAAGAACACTTTCATAGCCTTAAAATTGAAGGATTTATGCCTTGTCAAAGTTGGGAGATTTTCAAGGGGTGTATGAAGAAAATAAGGGCTTAAATCCATTTTATTTTCCAAACGGGCCTATCATTTTGCAACCCAATCTTCATGATAACATCAAACACGGTCCAATTCAAGTATTCTCTAATTTTTATAATTTATTTATAATTTATTTGGATTTTATTCTATAAAATTCATTTTAAATCAAAATAAAATATAAAAAGTGGATATTTAGATCAAATATTGGTTTTGGAATGAATCTTAGGATATTTAAAGTGTTTGGATGCAACTTAAATTCGTGCAAGACCTTTAAAGTATGAAAATATTTGATTTTTCTCACATTTATGGTCATGGTTTCCTTCACACTCAAGTTATCAAAAAGCCCACAAAACCATCTGACTTTTTGACCTAAATTCATCCTCCTATAAGTATACAAGTTAACACAAGCATTAGGACACATTTTTGTAGCCTCAAAGAAGGAGAACAAAACTCAAAAATTTCATACAAAAGTCAAATTTGGTTTCAAGAATCCAGGGCTTTTCAACACAATTTGAAGGTGTAAGATGGTTCATTGAGATGTCCAGAAGCCATACCACTCATAATCATTGTCAAAACATCATCATTCATCATGAACCGAACTTGTTTTTTGCGTTTTTTTAAATTTTTCGATTTGCATATTTCACGCATTATGAATTGGATTTGATCGTGTATTATTGTTTGTGATGATGTTTAGGAACTATCTAGATCATTTAATCAAAGTTTGAGTGTAGGTGATGAGGAATGCCATTATTAGGGTTCATCGTTCTAATTTGGGGCTTTCTAATACAGGCAATATAAATACTTTGTGAGACCATATTTGAATTCTTTGAACCTTGGGCAATCAAATGGTACAAACAATTTGGACAAATCGTACCTATATATGTTGTATGTGTGGACCTAGGAATACCTGCGAAAATAAATTCGCAAGAAAATTCATATAAGATTTCGCAGGTATTTTCGCAGGTACTGAGGTTGAAGACGAAGACCGGTGGTGCGAAAACCAGATTTTAAAATTTGAATTTATTTTATTATACATTATTTGCGTCTTGTTTCACAAACATTGCAGTGGCTCAGTTGGTGGTGGAACGCGCGTGTAGGCCTCTAGACCTGGGTTTGATTCCCAGGTCTTGCAATATTTTGTTAATTTTCTTCTTATTTCGCAGGTTTCATATATTATGTTTATTGATGCATAAGCTGGCAGACGCGCCCCATGTGGCTTGATGGTAAGGACTAGGCTTTGGAATGAGCAAGACATGAGTTCGATTCTGGCTAAGGCCAATTTTTTGCTAATTTATTTTTGCTTTGCAGGTATAAAATATAATGCATTATTGTTGTTGGATTAGCACAAACGAATGCTTGTCCTAGTGGAAAGGCTTGAGGATATTGTTGTTGAGGGCATGGGTTCAATACCCGCCTCCAACATTTTTTCACCAAAACCTGATTTTTTCTTCTTTTCTTTTTCTTAACTAATTTTAATTAATAATTAATCCAAATTAATTAATTTTAAATCAACTATTAAACCTAAAAAAGCAATATTTCTAGTTGTTTTCATAAAAATATTTTTTTTTTGTAATCTAAGTTTTTCTAATCTTATTTTTTTTCTATAATTTGTTTATATATTACTTATTTATTTAATTAAGTTTTTATTTTGCAAATAAAATCAATTAGTTAAACTAATTCTTTTTCTAACCCTAATATTTCACTAACTCTAAAAAAATTTAATCTAATTTTCTCTAACCCTAATTTATTTAATTATTGCTTTATTATTTAAATTTGCTTTATTATTTTTGTTTATATTTAATTCTCGCTTTATTTTAATTATTAGAAAAAAATGTATAAGTTTGTATGTTGTAATTTATTTTTTCGCTCGATATATTTTGTAACTGCCCCATAGCCATGTAATAGCTTAGGAATTTATTTTTTGCTTTTATTTTCGTAAATATAAATTGCATGGTTAGTAAATAGGGAGTGCGAAAAATAATTGTAATTAATTAAATTTAGAAAACTAATTAAATAAGATAAATATCTAAAAATAAATATTCACACACGTAAGTTGATCTAAGATCACCGTCTGCACTTCCTAGGGTATCCCTCTTGGTTGCCTTCTTTAAATGGTCAAGTCCCTCGAATATAGGGGTGTCTTAAGAAAAGTCCCTTCACATATAAATCATCAAGTCCCTACAGATTTAAAAGATCAAGTCCCTTCGAGGTTACCTACGGAATAATGATCTTGTCCCTTCGAATAAATGATGATAGTCCCTACGAATTGCTAAAGACACCCCTTAAGTTTCCTTCATTGACCATACGATGACCCTACACCCGTCCCTTAAACAAATCCAAGGTAATGACTACCTATTCCTTAATAATAGGGATAGTCTTACCCTTGAAGGAACATATAAGAACATGAATGACTTAGTCTAGGGTAGGTACCTCATAGTTACTTGCTCACATCTTTAAAAAATACTTTTCACACCTCACTATTTTCAAACATTTTCAAACAAGGCTTTGTATACATCCATAAGAGGATCATTACAAAGTACTTAGAAAATTTCTAATCACACACTACACTTTTCAAAAACAATTGAAGTGAGCTAAGTAACTAAGAGCCCATGGATAACCATGGATATAAAGGGTGCTAACACCTTCCTTTTATGTAACCTACCCCCCGAACTCAAGTCTTTTAAAAATAGGTCTTTCTTGTTCTTTTATGTCCTTTCCACTTGGATAAAATAAAAGTCGGTGGCGACTCTTGCTATCCGCAACATTTATAGAAAGTCACTTCTCCCACCGTGTTACAGTGTCTATTTGACAAATAGCACCATGCATCAAATATTTTGACAATCGATTCGAATACATCCATGTATTATCCATGGTTTTACTAATTAAACTAAACAAAACAAAATAAAAAATATTTACCTATGGGGAAACGATCTGAATTTCACACTTTGATCACAAGTAACCCCTATATATATAGCAAATTCAATAAGTTAGTTCCCAATCATTGCAAGCAATGATCATCCATCATAGTAGTTCATTCAAATGGTTTTACTAATTAAGCTAAACAAAAACGTTAATTATTCACGCAACTATAGAAAACTGTATCGGAAAAAATCGTGAGTGTAAGCTATTGATTAATTTACTCAAGAAAAACAGAGTCGCCATTGTGCTTTTATTTTATT
>OZ014522.1:400470354-400622854 GCA_963966055.1 Lathyrus aphaca | reverse complement strand
CATATATATATATATATATATATATATATATATATATATACATACATATATACTCAAGCATGCTTATCATCAATACATACTTTCATCTCCATACAAACATATATATATATATATATATATATATATATATATATATATATATATATATATATATATATATATATATATTCATGTTTATTTCACCAATTCACAATCCAGATGATAAATGCAATTCATAGAGACCGATTCACGACTCTATGCAAATGCAATGCGATACCGACTCAATTATCATCAAGTTCACTTAGGAACTAATAGGAACAATCGCTCGTTACCTAAAGTAACTCTTCGTCGGGCATATGATGTTCACCCATTGCTCACACCCCACATGGGCACACAATGTTTATGGATTGCTCACACCCCACACGGACACACAATCCGATTGCTCACACCCCACACGGGCACACAATCAATGTGAATAAATCACCCATTGCTCATACCCCACACGGGTACACAATGTTTATGGATTGCTCACACCCCACACGGGCACACAATCCGATCGCTCACACCCCACATGGGCACACGATCGTGTTGTAGTCATCTCTCACACTCCACATGAGCACACGATGCTATAACGGATTCACAAAGAATCCCGCAACACAAGAATGCATACATTATGCTTCACATGCAAAATGACACACATCATTCTTGAGAATGCATACATTATTCACAACATAATCATGCACTCAACTCATTCAATTAGCATACATTGGCATTCAATTCAAGCAATGTATTCATTTGCCAAACGGCCACAACATCACATCAAAACCACATTTACATAATTGACTCATTTACGTTTTATCGGAAAAGTCGGTAAAAGTACGCTAAAAATTACATCTCTTAGCATCATTAGTTTCTACACGTTTTTAGCTTCGAATCGATATAAAGAACGCCTAAAACGGATAACCGAAGCTAAGGTTATGAATTAAAACATAACACATCTCAAAAACCTATAGGCTTGTTGAGCGCCCTTCTCGCTCGCTGAGCGAGAAAATCTCTGGATATCTCGCTAGCGAGGGTGGCTCACTGAGTGACAACAGCGATTCCAGAAATTCTCAGTTGCGCAACAATCCAACTAAACTCTCCCAAAACTCCAAATAACTTCCATAAACTTGATTATTAACATATAGTAGCTATCATATTTCGATTATAACAAGTTTCAACCGATTAATCTACCATTTCACACAATTTCATAAAAAACCCTAACTTTTCATATTCTCTAAACTTCACCAAAATCAAAACCCAATCATTCTCATACATACATAATCATATACAAGATTACGATAACAATGTTTATCACCCTTACCCGATTATTCCGATTCCTTGGAGCAATCTTGATGATTTTCCAACTTTCTCCTCTTTTCTCTTCTTTTCTCTTCTCTTCCTTTTCTTTCTCCTCTTTTTCTTTCTATTCTCTCTTTTCTTTTCCTTCCACTCTTATATCTTTTTCTTTCTATCTTTCTATTTTTCTCTCTTACTAACTATTTCTACACTTAACTCATTTTCTTCTCTTTTCTACCAAATATCATTTTCTCCCAAAATAATAATTCTACACAAATCCTAATTTATCATTAATTAGCAAATGTCTAAAATACCCTCCAATCTAATTTGACCCGAAAATTCACAAAACGGTAAAATCACATATCATACCAACATATCACATTAACATATCAACATATCATATTATCATGTTAATTTCACAAACAAGCCAACTATGACTCAAATAAAATAAAAGACTCAACAAAATTGGGAAATATCAAATCGGGGCGTTACAACTCTCTCCCACTTTAGAAATTTTCGTCCTCGAAAATATTACCTGATTCAAACAACTCCGGATACGACTCTCGCATCCTACTCTCTAATTCCCAAGTCATATTGCCTTCCGCAGTGCCTCCCCACGCCACCTTCACAGACGCAATATCCTTGCCTCTTAGCTTCTTGATTTCACGATCCAAAATCTTAACTGGCAAAGCTTCAACCATAAGGTTATCTCTTACTTCAACCTCGTCTATAGGAATAACATGTGACAGATCCGGAACATACTTCTGAAGTTGCGAAACATGGAAAACATCATGCAAATTCGAAATATTCGGAGGAAATGACACACGGTAAGCCACAACACCAATTCGTGCAGTAATATAATACGGCCCAATAAAACGAGAAGTCAACTTCTTCGACTTTAAAGCACGACCCACACCCGTAACCAGTGTAACTCTCAAAAACACATGATCTCCTTCCTAAAACTCAAGATCTTTCCATCTCTTGTCATGATAACTTTTTTGTCTACTTTGAGAAGCTCTCATCTTCTCCCGAATAAACTTCACCTTTTCCTTCGTTTGTTGTACCATCTTCGGTCCAACTACCGTTCTCTCTCCGGTTTCATGCCAACACAAAGGTGTTCGACATCTCCGACCATACAAAGCCTCAAATGGTGCCATACCAATACTCAAATGAAAACTGTTATTATAGGTAAACTCAATCAACGCTAAATAACTATCCCAAGCACCACCTTGCTCTAGCAAACAACAAATCCTCCAATGATTGAATTGTCCTCTCGGTTTGACTGTCCGTTTGCGGATGGTAAGCCAAACTCAATCTTAGCTTAGAACCCAAAGCCTTTTGCAAACTTTCCCAAAACCTCAATGTAAATCTAGGATCTCTATCCGATACAATACTCTTAGGAACTCCATGCAGCTTTACTACCACAGAAACATAAATCTCGGCTAACGTCTCCAAAGGATAACTAATATCAATCGGAATAAAGTGAGCAGATTTAGTAAGCCTATCCACAATCACCCAAATAGCATTATGACCTCTTTGCGTATTCGGAAATCCCGTAACAAAATCCATCGATATACTATCTCATTTCCATTCTGGAATATCCAACGGTTGCATCAAACCACTAGGCTTCTGATGTTCTACCTTAGACTTCTGACAAGTCAAACACGCATACACAAAACGAGCTACATCTCTCTTCAATCCGGACCACCAAAATATCTTCTTCAAATCTTGATACATCTTATTCGCTCCCGGATGAATACTTAAATTACTTCGGTGTCCCTCTTCCAATATCATCTTTTCAACTCCACATCATCGGGAATACAGATACGACCACGGAATCTCAAAACTCCAAAATTATCAACCTTGAAATCCTCATTCTCATTCATCATCAAATTAACAAACTTCAAATCCAACTTTTTCTTCTCACAAACGGTTGCAAGAAAATCATTCATAACATGTAGCATACCAAGTCTCACACTTCTCGGAGTCATCTCACAAACCAAATTCAAGTCTCTAAAATCCTCCAAAAGTTCCCATTCTCTTATCATCAATGCGGACATATGTAACAACTTACGACTTAAAGCATCGGCCACCATATTCTCCTTACCCGGATGGTAATTCAAACAAAAATCATAATCCTTCAAAAGCTCTAACCACCTCCTTTGTCTCATGTTCAATTCCTTTTGATCAAATAAATATTTCAAACTCTTGTGATCACTAAAAACTTCAAATCTTGCACCATAAAGATAATGCCTCCAAATTTTCAAAACAAATACCACGACCGCTAATTCCAAATCATGCGTAGGATAATTCTTTTCATGCACTCTCAATTGTCTTGAAGCATAAGCCACGACTTTTCCATCTTGCATCAAAACACCACCTAACCCAAACAATGAAGCATCACAAAACACCACAAATGGTTCCGTCGGATTTGGCAAAATCAAGATCGGAGCCGTTGTTAACCTTCTCTTAAGTTCCATGAAACTCTCCTCACAATGAATATCCCAAATGAAAGTCTTTCCCTTACAAGTCAATTGCGTTAATGGAAGTGCCAACTTTGAAAATCCTTCAATAAACCTCTAATAATAACCCGCCAAGCCTAAAAAGCTTCGAATCTCCGTAACCGATCTAGGAACTTCCCATTGCATTACCATATCAATCTTGGATGGATCCATACTAATACCACCATCAGAAATAACATGTCCAAGAAAACTTACTTTCGACAACCAAAATTCACACTTTGACAACTTAGCATACAATTTCTTCTCTTTCAAAATCTGTAACACAATCCTTAAATGCTCTTCATGTTCCTCTTGAGACTTAGAATAAATCAAAATGTCGTTGATGAACACAAACACAAAACGATCCAACTGTTCATGAAAAATATGATTCATATATTCCATAAACACACTCGGCGCATTAGAAACTCCGAATGGCATCACAGAATACTCGTAATGACCATACCGTGTTCTAAAATCCGTCTTTTGAATATCCTCCTCTTTCACACGAATCTGGTGATATCCTGATCTCAAATCAATCTTACTAAAAACACGCGCACCAACCAATTGGTCCATCAAATCATCGATCCTCGGAAACGGATACTTGTTCTTAATTGTCACCTTGTTCAACTGTCGATAATCAATACATAAACGCATACTTCCATCCTTCTTCTTTACCAACAATATCGGAGCACCCCAAGGAGAAACACTCGGCCTAACAAATCACTTATCCAACAAGTCATTCAATTTCTTCTTCAACTCTACCAAATCTGAAGCTGATATACAATACGGTGCCATCGAAATCGGTCTAGTACCCGAAACTAGATCAATAGAAAACTCAACTTCTCTTTCCGACGGTACATCCTTAATATCCTCCGGAAACACTTCTGGAAAATCACACACCACTGGAAACCTACTGAGCTCAACTTCGCTCTCCACTAACAACGATGCAAACAAACCAAACGATTGAGTTTCGTCCACTAAACGTTTCTTCAACTCTTTCGTGGATAGGAAACCCTCTTTCTCATCATTATCCAAAGAAGGAAACCTTACTAGCTTGTGATAGCAATCTATATGAACTCGATTAAATTGCAACCAGTTCATACCCAAGATTACGTCTAAACCTTCCAACGGCAAACAAACTAAGTCCATAACAAAATCTTTACCATACATGGTCAAAGAACAACTTACACACACACCAAAGAAGTAGTTACCGACCCTGAAGCAGGAGTCTCAATAACCATCTCACCACCCCAAGAAGACAAAAACAAATTCAAACGCTTATCACACTCAAGAGAAATGAACGAATGAGTCGCCCCCGTATCAATAATAGTAACAAAAGACGTATTATTAATAAATCATGTACCTTTAATCAAACGGTCTGCACTAGTAGTGTCCTTCCCTGCTAATGCAAACACCTTTCCGCCCGCCTGAGCTTGCTTCGGCTTAGTACACTTAGTACTAATGTGACCCGCTTCTCCATAATTTAAGAACTTCACAACATTCCTCATACACTTGGTAGTAGCATGTCCAAGACCTCCACAGTTTGAACATTTCACTATGTTCTTCCCACACTCAAAGGACTTATGGCCAAACTTGCCACACTTGTAACACTTAACGGGACCAGAACTCGCTCCACCAGATTTCTTATCAAAGTTTCCCCTATGCTTTCCCTTATTAGTGGGTGTCACATAAGGTCCACTTCTAGCTTGTTGCTTTCCTTTCCTCTCATTCAAACTCTTGTAATGTGTAGACGAGATTTCCTATCTTCCTCAAACATTCTACAACATTCCGTCAAATCCGAAAACCTTCTAATTCTTTGACATCCCACAACTTGCTTAATCTCAGGACGCAAACCATTCTCATACTTAATACACTTCGAAAACTCAGAAGTCGCAGCAGCATAATGAGGATGAAACTGAACCAACTCCACAAACTTAGCAGTATAGTCCACCACGGACATACTACCTTACTTCAGTTCAAGGAATTTCATCTCCTTCTTCCATTTCACACTCTCAGGGTAATACTTCCCTAAGAACTCGGTATTAAAAACTTCCCAAGTTATCTCTTCATCATCTTCCTCAAGATCTTGACTTCTACCGACCCACCAATCATCTTCTTCCTTCAGCATGTGAGAACTAAGCCTCACCTTACTCTCTTCAGCACAGTCAATGACCCTGAAGATCCTCTTAATCTCCTTCAACCAATTCTGAGCACCATCGGGATCAAATCTTCCCTTGAAAACCGGTGGTTGATTCTTCTTGAACTCATCATTAGCATTCACATTTGGTGCTCCCTGCACCGCCCTAGCCATTGCTTCCAAAGCAGCAGCCATCGCGTTGTCATTTCTACCAGCCATACTCTGATCATTCCCAAAAACAACAACAATGGTAAACAACAGTTAAATCCTCACAACAACAAGACAGACACAACTGACTCGAAAACTGGCTCTGATACCACTTAATGTAATACCCCCTTTCTATACCCCAAATAATCAATTAAATCAATCTAGGCACATATTAAAAATTTCATCATAGTATATTTGAAACATGGCATAAAAGAGGCATGTCACATCAACATTGAAATTAAAACATACAACACTTGCTCATTAAAAGATATGAAACAAACGGGGTAACTTGCAACAGAAAGATTTCATCCTTACACCCGTATTCCAAAGATTCAAATAACAGCAAAAACTAAATAACAACAACATCAAACTTATATACTTATATAAATATATCAACAAGTTTGATTCACCAAATATTTCATGTTTATATAAACAGTCATCACCAAAATACATATACAAAATGTATCACAAAAAGGCATCAAGCCGACCCTAGCTACCCGGTGCTACATATCATAGCCGACCGACCAAAATAATGAAGACAAGTTTCACAAAAAGACCTCCAGCAACCTACTCTGCAATGCCTCATAGAGCATCATAAAACAACAGAAGAGTGAGAAAAATTATCATAATAACATTGCATATAATTATATATCTCAACATATAAAATACACATATATATACATGTTCTCACCACAAATCATTTCTCATCACCCATATACATCACAATGTATATACACACACACACACACACACACACACACACACACACACACATATATATATATATATATATATATATATATATATATATATATATATATATCCACACATACATATATACTCAAGCATGTTTATCATCAATACATACTTTTATCTCCATATAAACATACATATATATATATATATATATATATATATATATATATATATATTTTCATGTTTATTTCACCAATTCACAGTTCAGATGATAAATGCAATTCATAGAGACCGACTCACGACTCTATGCAAATGCAATGCGGTACCGACTCAATCATCATCAAGTTCACTCAGGAACTAATTGGAACTGTCGCTCGTTATCTAAAGTAGCTCTCCGTCGGGCATACGATGTTCACACATTGCTCACACCCCACATGGGCACACAATGTTTATGGATTGCTCATACCCCATACGGGCACACAATCTGATTGTTCACACCCCACATGGGCACACAATCAATGTCAATAAATCACCCATTGCTCACACCCCACACGGGTACATAATGTTTATGGATTGCTCACACCCTACACGGGCAAACAATCTGATTACTCACACCCCACATGGGCACACGATCATGTTGTAGTCATCACTCACACTCCATATGAGCACACGATGTTATAATCGATTCACAAAGAATCCCGCAACACAAGAATGCATACATTATGCTTCACATAAAAAATGACACACAACATTCTTGAAAATGCATACATTATTCACAACATAATCATGCACTCAACTCATTCAATTAGCATACATTGGCATTCAATTCAAGCAATGTATTTATTTTCCAAACGACCACAACATCACATCAAACCCACATTTACATAATTAACTCATTTACGTTTTATCAGAAAAGTCGGGTAAAAGTCCACTAAAAATTACATCTCTTAGCATCATTAGTTTCTACACATTTTTAGCTTCGAATCAATATAAAGAACGCCTAAAACGGATAACCAAATCTAAGTTTATGAATTAAAACACAACACATCTCAAAAACCTACAGGCTCGCTGAGCACCCTTCTCGCTCGCTGAGCGAGAAAATCTCTGGATATCTCGCTGAGCGAGGGTTGCTCAACTGCGCAACAGTCCAACTAAACACTCCCAAAACTCCAAATAACTTCCATAAACTTGATCATTAACATATAGTAGCTATCATATTTCGATTATAACAAGTTTCAACCGATTAATCTACCATTTCACACAATTTCATCAAAAACCCTAACTTTTCATATTCTCTAAACTTCACCAAAATCAAAACCCAATAATTCTCATACATACATAATCATATACAAGATTACGATAACAATGTTTATCACCCTTACCCGATTATTCTGATTCCTAGGAGCAATCTTGATGATTTTCCAACTTTCTCCTCTTTTCTCTTCTTTTCTCTTCTCTTCCTTTTCTTTCTCCTCTTTTTCTTTCTATTCTCTCTTTTCTTTTCCTTCCACTCTTATATCTTTTTCTTTCTATCTTTCTATTTTTCTCTCTTACTAACTATTTCTACACTTAACTCATTTTCTTCTCTTTTCTACCAAATATCATTTTCTCCCAAAATAATAATTCTACACAAATCCTAATTTATCATTAATTAGAAAATGTCTAAAATACCCTCCAATCTAATTTTACCCGAAAATTCATAACACGGTAAAATCACATATCATACCAACATATCACATTAACATATCAACATATCATATTATCATGTTAATTTCACAAACAAGCCAATTATGACTCAAATAAAATAAAAGACTCAACAAAATTGGGAAATATCGAATCGGGGCGTTACAAGTATGTCACTAAACACCCATTAATGACAAGAGACTCAATTACATCAAAATACAACCATGGGTATTGAGAGACTTGCACCCAACTAGAAAAAATGACTCATAGTCTAAACTTATAAAAAAAAAGAGTGCACAAAGACACAAAACAACTTGAGTGAGTTTGGTTCTTTTTAATTTTGAATTGAAGTCAAAATGATTAAGTTCATTGACATTTATTAAAATAAAAGAAAGAGTAAAAGTCACTTGACAAAAGTCAAGGTTTGATTTATTAAAGTGGTGAATTTTTTTTAAAAGAAGAATCCTTTGAAAAAGAGAGAAAGTTTTGAAAATTGAAGAAAGGGAGGAGATGAAGAGGCTAACCTAGAAATACAATAAAAGAGATAAAGGAGGAAAAATCTAATCAACTTGATGATAATTCCAAGCATAAGCAAAAGAATTCCATCCTTATAAGCATAAGCTAGTAAATAGCCAAATAAAGGTTAAAGTACCATCTCCATGATGATCAAAGCAAAGGGAAAGTGTCCTAGGATCTAAGTCCAAAACTCCAATTCTAATGCAAAGGATAATAACCATAGTCCAAGATTAGGAGCACAAGTTTTCTAGAGGTTTAATCCTTTATTAATATTTTTGGTGTCCAAAGGACTAAAGAAAAGAAAAGCTCAAAGATATATAAACATAAGCTTAAACATGATAATAGATGATAAAGCATGAAATAAAGAGGAGAAGGGAGCATGAAGGAAATTAAAGAGGATAGGGTGCAAGAAGAAAGTAAAATAGTAATATAGTAGTAGTAATAATAATATATACATAATAATGGTATGATGAACTTAATCATCCACAACCAAAAGAGTAACAAGGCACTTAGTGCCAAAACCGAGAAGGCAACATCGATTTTGTTTAGTATCTTGCACTATATTGATTAACCAATGCAATTAGACCCAAATTCAATGAAGACTTGACATAAGATTAGGATACCCAAAGCAACTATGCATCAAGCTTCAAAATTTGTGGGCCTAATGCAAATAATTAATCAACATTGGGGTGGCACGACTAATCAAGGCCCGGTCCATGAAAGTGCAAGTTTCCAATTAGATTATATTCCGAGATAGGGACATATTTCGGTCTATGTTTAGCAATAAACAAATAATTTACGAAGTAATTACCCTACAAATGAGGTCAACCAATATAATATGTGTGTTGACCTAGCTCTGGTCACCATCTATGGCCAACCTCCAACATAAGTTTTCTAGAAATGAAAAGTAAGACCATGGATCAACTCAGAATTACTTCTTGATCACAAATATCTCATTAAAAACACCAAACAATGCGTATATTCAACAAATAGAAGCAAGAAAGTTTTAGATCTAAAAGTTCAGATCCATATTAAACACATGATATACGTCCAAATTCAATTCTAATTACATCATCATGCTCAGCAACACTCAAGGATCATAATGCACATCAAAATTTCAAGATCTAAGATCATGTAAACTTCACTAACCTGAGATCTTGAAGAGCTTAAATTACTCCTAGAAATCCATCTGAAAGCTGCAGATCAGGTCCTTGAATCCTCTAATTGCAAAATAAATGTAATTAGAGCTTTAATATGGTCTAGATATGGAGTTTTGATGAAGATGTAACCAAATTCGTATCCACTGAAATTCTTGCAATGAGCTTCAGATGATGGATGTTTCGTATTCTATGGACTTCAAGGATCCAGAATATGAAAGAAATTTTCAAAAAGTTCTTTAAATGAGAGAGAACCGAAGAGAAGAAATTTTTTTCGCTTTGTGGTGAATATCAACAATGGTTGAACTTCTCCTTTAACCTGAGTTATCTTGAGCTTATATGTGATCAAATTTGGAACTAACCCTAGTTAGAGACCTAGTGGAAGTCTGGTTAATCAGATTTGAAAGAAATTGCATTGTTGCATGTTGTGGTGTAAGTGATCATGTGCATGTGCGACTGTAAACACCCCAAATTTTCCCTCACTCATTTCACCATGGCTTGTGATTCTTTCATATGCATAAGTTCAATCATATCATCTCATATTGCATTTTTGCTTCACTGCATTGGTTCTAAGTCATCTGCATCTAGGGTTTGTGATCTGAGCCATCCCTGAGCTATCTAAGCAACTCCAAGAGTCTCCAATCATCTCAATAGGGTCCATGTATGTTCAAGCATCATATTATATCTTCCCAAGGTCAAGGAAATCAGAAAATCACAAGAACTGAGGAAGGCATGGAAGCAGAGCCAGGTTTAACTGCACAGATGACCTAAAATTAGGGTTTTGGTTTCAAAGGCCATAACTCCAAATTTTTTTGGTCATTATTGTTTCTATTGGTCTCTATATGATATAAGGATCATGCATACCAATTTTCATGAAGAAATTCAATGGGGAAGGCATCTGATCAATAGATGACTTCTTGAGCAAGTCAGTGTAAAATCAGGGCATCTGAGGCCCCCAATGACACAACCAAGGGGTCTTATCCATCATTTTGGATGTGTATGATCTTTATTTGATCTTAGAAGAAGTTAGAAGTTCACAAAATTGAAGAATTTCAAGCCATTTGCAAAGTTGCCATTTTGGGAAAGTGACTTGTAATGCAAACTTGCCATTTTGGGAAAGTTTTTCAACCTCCTCTTTTTGATTCAAAAATGCTTCAAATGAAGAATTCTTGGTCATGAAAGTTGTAGATTAGATCATGCCATTTTCAAAAAGTACAAGAACTTGATCTAATTCATCATAGAACTCAAGATATGGCTTGTCAAAGTTGGGAAAAATCACTTAAATTTCACTTTCACACCAAAGAGGGAAACTTGAAAATTCTCATGCCAAACATTTTTGTGACCTCAAACACACTTCTACATGTCTTAACATCATAATGCATTGCCTAAGGATCAGATTTGGCCCAAAAATCATTTCATTCCATGCCTTGAACTTCAAGTAATTCAAAAGGGGCCAAACTTCCCCAAAATTGCAAAATGGATCAAAACCTTCCATCCACTTGCCACAGCTCATCAAATCTGATTTCATAGCATTCCTTGATCCTTGATGCGCACAGCCATGCCTCTGTCCCAGCCTGCCACTTGCCCATACCTCAAGTACATCGTCTCTTGACTTTGTGCATTTTGCCCCATACCAATCAGCATAGCCCACAACCACTACACTGACCTATCCCAGCCTGTTATGTGGAAAAGAAGCAAGCCATTTCACATAAGTTTGGAAGATGAATCCTCTCATTACTCAGCATAGCAAAAATCCCTCCAACTTGCAAAACCTTTCGAATCTCTCAGCTCACTCACTCAATCTTCAAACCAGTTTCACCATTGATCTCAAAATCACTCACTGACCATAAACCAACCATTGAAACAGCCAAAAACACCCCACAAACCAAACACGATTTCTGACCAGTTGGATTGTAAACTCACAAACCAGCCAAAAGAAATTCCTTCCAAGCATCAAAACTTCATCAGGAGTTCAAGGGGGTTGGTTTGCACAAAGAGATAAGGCCTGAAAGTCCCAAACTGAGAAAGCTCAAGCTCAGGTACCTCCTTGAAACATTTTTCCAGAACTTGTTTCTTTAGTTATAGAATGGTAGAGTGTGTTCCACTGATCACTCTGAGCTTTATATTTTCGAAAATGGTTGAGAATTGAGTTTGTATGAATGTTCTGAAAGTTTTGCCATTTTTAATCTTTCCTTCGAATCTTGTGTTTGAGCAAAGATAAATTCATTTTGAGTGTAAATTCATGTTTAGGAGAGTGGGGGGAGTTAATCTGGAGCTTTAGAGCTCCAGAAATAACCTAGGTAAGAAGTTGGAAGTTTTCAGGTGAGGGGGTCACCGGAGAAGACGACCGGAGCTCTTCTCCGGTGACCTGAAAATCATTAAGTGTCTTAATTAGGTTTAGGGTTCCGTTTGAATACTGGCCTTTGGATTTGATTTACCCGCGCGCGTGTGTAGCCCAGATTGTCCCACTTAACCCTAATTTTAATTAATTAGGTTAATTAATTAGGATTAGTTTGAATTTTCTCAGTTTAAACCTCAACCGTCCAGATGCGCGCAAGTCAGCTCCCGCGTGTTTAGTTTGAATACTGCCCCTTTGATCTGTTGACTTTCATTAAATCCATTTTTAATTCATATTTTGCTTATTTGTTTTGCATATTTATTTTAAAATAGCTAGAAAATCTCAAAAAATTTTATTTTTTGCATGCTGACCTTAATTAATTTTCTTAACATAAAAACAATTTTTATTTTATTTTTTGCATCTTTAAAACATTTTAAAAATAATTTAAATGTTATTTTAATTAATTAATGGAAATTAATTAATTAAAATACCATTTAAGTTTCTAAAAATCACCAAAAAAATCACATTGCATCTTGACACATTTAGGGAAATTATCAAACCATTCATACAAATTTCTTTTTGGTTCTTGATTCATTTTGACATTTTTCTTTTGATTTAGGGTTCTTTAAAATCAATATTTTGACCTTAACTTAGAAAAATCTTTTATGCCTAGCCATGAAGAGTTTGATAATGGTTCTTTTTGCATTGCATTCCACATATCATGTAGTTTCTAGGATAAAATTGGCATAAATTTATCTTTCATTTTTGATTTGTTTTGCATTTTTCTTTGTGAGGTGCCTTAAAACCCTAGCAAACTTAGGAAAATCATAACTTTCATTAGGTTAAGAGTTAGGTCTTCCCCTTTGGGCAGTGAACTTGTATAGGTTTAGGGTACCTTTGATCCTATTTTCAATTTTTTATATTGACATTTACTTCTGATTTTTGAATTTTTGCATTGCATATTGCATGTAAACCCTAATTTTTGCATCTTCATTTGCATCCATCCCTCATATACTTGCATACATGAACTTGCCATGGCATTTCTTGCATCTACATGACTTCTAAGGCATCTTAGGACATATTGCAATCATGTTTGATCATTGCATCCCTCATTTGCCATGCTTTTGCTCTCATTTGATGTCATGCATTCATGAACTTTCATGCTTCTTACATGTCTCATTTGCATTTTCATTACCTATATGATCATCCACATCTCTTGGCATGCTATTATACCATCTCATAGCATCATTTGCATCATGATTATGCTTCTGATTTTGGTTTGCATCATTTGCATCTTTCTCATTTTCATTTCATTTCATCTTCCTTTTGCTAACTTTTCAGGTGGTAAGTGTTTGGGAAGTGAATTTGCCTTCACTTCTCATAATCTCTTCTCATCTCTTTTATGCATTCCTTGCTATTTCACTTTTGAATTAGAGTGAGCTTGCTCATTCATGTTCCCTCCTCCCTTTCTTTCTTCAAGCAACTTATCTTCTTAAGTGAAGTAATTTGACTTGTTTCTTTTTGCTTCTCTTCCTTTCATCTGCTTCTTTCTTGGTGGTGTCTCTAAAGATCTTCTTGCAAGCCTCATTAACCCTAGGAATACCCAAGCATGTTAACAATTAGGGTTTGATTAGTCCCCTATTAGTTTTACCTTTGTGTCATCCTTGAGTCTTCTCTTCTCATCTTATAATCAAGGACTAAACCTTAAAGGTTGTAAGGCTTTGTGATTAAGCTTATGCATGCATCCTTCTATTAGGATGGAGTGTATAACTTTAATCCTAAGTGTTAAACCCTTAATGTGTTTAAATCCTTTAATCAATCCATCTTAATAATCACTAAGACAATAACTTGTAACTTGGGCCTTGCATTAGGGTTCTAATTCTTCCTTAATTGGTTAAGAAGGACTAACCCTAGTGTTAATGGACAAGTCCCCCTCAAGTTGTCTTACAAACCATAAAATTCACTTCTTAATCCTACCATTAACTAAAATCCATTTAATAAAGGCTTTGTTTTGTCATGAGGTTAATCCCTAATCATGGATTAAGTTGAGGAGCCTTCCTCAGCTTAAATGTTCTCATCTATTATCCTTCTATTAGGATGGTGTAATGAGTCCATTAAATCCTTGATTATGGCTTAAACTCATTACTTAACACTAAACAGAAGCTCCAAAAAACATCTAAATAAATGCAAGTAGGTTAATGATCTTAATCTTACATCATGGTGATTAAG
The DNA here is from genome assembly GCA_963966055.1 of Lathyrus aphaca. Lineage (NCBI taxonomy): Eukaryota > Viridiplantae > Streptophyta > Magnoliopsida > Fabales > Fabaceae > Lathyrus > Lathyrus aphaca. The sequence goes on along the minus strand of OZ014522.1, from coordinate 400,608,073 downwards.
TGTGAGGCGGTTACTTCACACTTAAGGTATTCTCATTACCCCTAATCAGAGGGAGGATGTGATAAGTTTACTAACCCTTGGTTTAGGCTTAAGCTCATTTTCTTATGACAAACTCTAAAAGCAATAAAAGACTGAAAACTCAAAAACAAACAATAATCGTCTCCTTCGGGATTCTTTTCTCATCATCTTCACTCATAAGCGAGAACTTGCTTCTTCCGTCTAATGCAAGACAGTTTGCACCTGAGCCAGACAGGTCATACACTTGAGCATAGACAAGTAAGCAGTTCACAAGTCAATTTATCTTTCAGTCTCTTTGAGTCGAACTACGGTGTTCTGACTTCCTCATTGCACGAGAGGATACGTAGGCATAACTTAACAGTTATCGAACAAAAGTCTCTGTATATTCCCCCTCTTCCAACATTATTCTTTAAGCCTCATAGTCTTGAGCTTCATACTCTTTTCTTACACTGACATTTCTTTTATTCACTTCACATTTCTTCCGCACTGACACTTGCATTCTTTTCCAGCTTTTGCACACAAAATAGCACTGACACTACCCCTTTTAAACACAAATCTTTCAAGCGTGGATCCCATCGAGTACGACGGACAATCTGGGTGCTAATACATTCCCAGGTTGTAACCAACCCTCTTTCTCAGTTTCTCTGGTTCGCGATCGTCTTATCCATATCTTTTCTTAGGTTTATGCATCATTACCTTTCCTTCGGGATAAAAATGCCTAGTTGGCGACTCTTTTCTTTGCAGTTCACCCCTGTGTGTTCTCTCCTTCGCCGATCGTTCGCGTCTGTACCCCTCTTGGCCATTGTGCCATCAGGTGGGAGCGACAACGAGGAGCTGATTATGGGCGTGCATTGCCTTGCCTCAAGTTGCTGATCATTATTGGATTCATCTTAGAGCTTGTAATCACTTGGTTTATGAGTTTTGAATCAATTTCCATTTTTGCAATTTATGTTGAAAGTGAGAAATAATCCTTGAAATTGCATAATTCCAAATCCAAATCCACACTAAATGAAGTGCACTTGAAGTATATGGACTGAATTGGAAAGTTAGAATCAATGCAAGTCTTGTAGAAGCCTTTTTGCAAAACGTGGAAGAAATGGTTCGTGTAAAAAACCCTAAAACACCACTTTTGGCCTTTTGATCATAACTTGAGCTTCACAAATGATATAGAAGTGATTTAATAATTTTTGGAAAGGGGAGATAAATATATTCAAATTTCATGTTTGGAAAATTTTCATTTGAAGCATTTTTAATGATGAAAAGTTAGGTTGAAAGTGGCTTGAAAAGCTTCCCAAAATTGAAATTCCAAATTATAGGTCATTTCCAAATTTAGTAACTTTTGACCTAATTCTTGATTTTTGATGAATGATGTAAATTCTGACATTTTAAGACCATGTGAAGGTATGAGACCTTGAAAATCAGGAATTGGACCTAAAAAAAACATAGTTGACTTTTCTTCTTGCACAGTTGACTTTTGCTTAGACCACAAGTAACTGTCTGTTTGAGAAACTTCCTCAATGAACCAATGCACCAAAATTCATCCATGGACACATGAGAACATATATAAGACCATGAACACAAGTTATCACCAAAAAATACTCAAGATACCTCTTGCAACCAAAACCCTAGTTTGGGTTCCTTGTGTAGGAGATAAAGCTCTGAGCTTCTTGATGAGTTTCCCACTTCTAGGGACTTGAAACAACATTGGAGCTTGTGTGAGATATAAGTGACCTTTGAACCTTGTTGAGAGACACTTAACCCTTGTATTTGGCTTTGGATGATCACAAACTTGTAAGCCATTGACCACATGCCTTATGCCTCAAGTTATGAATGTTATGCTTCAACTTTCTATGCTGAGTGTCACACCCTAAATTTTGACCGGACTTTTTCAGTAAATTTTCGTTCGTCTAACGCATTTTTTTATCGATTTATTTAATAGCTAGTTTTTTAGCTCGCGATATCATTAATCAATCATCTTTGCATCTTGGTCCGTTTTCCCTCATAATAATGCATTTAGCTTCATGTAGAATGTTGTCTTGTTTTATAGTTTAATTCTAATTTTATTTAATTACATGTTAGGCTATTTAAGATTAATTAGTTCTATATCAATTTTAGTTTTAATTTAATTAGATTTTATTTTCTAGTCTAATATATATATATATATATATATATATATATATATATATATATATATATATATATATATATATATATATATATATATATATATATATATATATATATATATATATATATATATATATATATATATATATATATATATATATATATATAAAATTGATGTTTTAGTTCTTTCTTCAAAATGATAGTTTTAATTTAGGTTACTTTTAATTAGTTTAATTTAGAATTAGTTTAATTTTAATTTAAGATTAATTTGTTTTAGTTTAGCTTTAGAATGAATCTTAGTTTATATTTTATTTTATTTTGATTTAATGTAGTCAATTTAATTTTTTATTTAGTCTAGATTTATAGTTTAATTAGTCTAATCTCTTAATTAGTTAATTTATTTTTATTATTTATTCAACTTTTTTAGCATATTTTTATTTTTAATTTAAGTTTTATTTTAATTTATTTATTAGTTTATTAGTTTAGGGATATATAAATTAGTTAGTTTATTAGTAATTAGTTTACAAATTTTGGTCCCCATTTCCCCAATGTATCCTTGCCCTGTTACACGTCAATACCTGTTACACCAGCAACTTGCCATAACCAGCTAACCCAGTCCTGCCTCAACCAAAACACATAGACCCTTGCACTATTCACATGAAAATGACCCAACGGTAACCTACTGCAGTCTGATACCCAAAGCCTGTGGCAACCTTTGACCAAAATCTGGCCAAATCTTACACCATTTGAACCATACAATAAATCTATCTCAAGAAAGTCTTATGCAGAGGAACCAACAGAGATTCGAAAATTCAAAATTGAAGAAGAAAAATCTCACTGAGTATTTTATAAAAAGGGGGAGAACATTTCATAGAAAACTCAGAACTCACCACCGCAAAAACCTTCTTAAACCGCCATCCTGCAAATCCTTCCATCAACAAACACTTCAACCTCATCTTCCTCCACAACCATTGAAAACCACCATCGGAACCACCCTTAATTCTTCCATCCACTGCAACCCAACGTCATTTCATATTATCATCATAAACCAAATAACTACATCCACCCACACCCTCATAACTTTGGCCATGTGTTTTCGTTGAAAGAGCCGCGGTAGGGACTGATTGGCCGTCAAAATTTTCTTTTCCATGAAGGAGTGTTGTCGGCGGAGATTTTTAAGAGGAAGATAGATGATTATTTCACAGAGCAACAAACGTAGAGGGAGTGTGAGATTTGCGGTGATTCACGAAACGTGAGGAGGAGAGAGCGTTTGTTTTCCGGAAGCGGAGAGGAATTTGCGGTCGTGAGAAAGAAGAAAAGGGGTTTGAGTTTTGCTTTTTTGTTTCTTTCTCTTTATTTTATTTATTGATTTTATTTCCTTTTATTATTTATTATTATTTATTGTGTTTTTATGATTTTGTTTAGATTTTTTTAGGTATTATCTTAGCGAGTTTGTTAAGTCCGTGAATCTTGTTGTTCAATACCCTTTATTTGAGTTTACATCCTCCAAGTCCATATAATTTATTATTTATTTTTGAATTAGTTAAATAATATAGCAAATTCTTTCTAAAAAAATTATTTTTATTTTAGATTTAAATTTAAAATAAAATTTTTTATCTTAATAGTTTATCAAAATAGTTAGTTTTCTTTAGTAAAAATGTAAAGATATACAAGCATTCTTTTAAGAACCTAAAAATCTAAAAATAAATAGTTTTGTCTAGTTTAAGTTTGTTAATTCTTATTGATTTTATTTATTTTTTTCTTTTGATTTATTTCTTATTTTATCTTATTTCCATAATATTAAAAAAATCTAAAAATATGTTTTGGTTTAGTGTGAATTATTACTTTATGATTTTCTTGGTGTAGTTATCACTACTAGAATTATATGAAATACCTGCGGATTTTCCTATGGAAAATAATCCACAGGTTTTCCTGCGGAATTTTGATGTAAAAATTTGTTTTCTGCGAAAAATAAATTCGCAGCAAAATTCGCAGGAATTCCTGAGACTTTACCTGCGACTTTGTATTTTGGAATTGCTGCGACTATACCTGCGGATTTTGCTGCGGATTTTGCTGCAGATTTTGCTGCGACTTTTGCTGCGAATTAGTAATACTATTTTTTTTTCAATTTTTTTTATATTTTTAATAATTATAAATAAAATTATAAAACATTACCTTTACCTTGATATATTCGAATTTCATATTAATTTTTATATTTCTAATTTCTTTTACTATATCAATTAAATTCTTTTATTATTTTTTAAAGAAAATTTAATAATTTAATAATTTTTCTTATAAAATAAAAAATTAACTTATTAATTATGATATTTCTAATTAATTATTTCTTAGAATAAAATAAAATAATAAATTAACTTATTTAATATTTATTTTTATTTTATTGATAATATTAATTAATTTTCACATAGTGTATATCAAAGTTTAATGAAAATTTTTAGGGATTAATTGATATGCAGTACTGACAGTGTAAAATATTTTACACTATCAATTCATCACTATCATCCGTTTGTTATATTTTATAAGTTATTAAAATAAAAGTCAAAATTATTATTATATTCCACGGTTATAATTCAGTGACAGTGTAAAAAATTTTTACTGTGACTGTCAGTGCATATACATTAAACTCTTCTTTAATAAATTTTTTTATTATTGTAAAAATAAAAAAATAAAAAATTTATGGTATAATCATACTAAATTATAATCCTATAATTTATTCTATTAAAATTTCCATCCAAAATATTTTAACCGATTAATCAAAATAAGAAATGAATAATATATTTAATTAATTACTATAAATTAATTATTATTGTTTATTTAAAAAATAAAAAAATATGGTATAATATCAATTAAATTAATTTTATATTGCATAATATTTAAAAATTAATTTCTTATAATGTAATATAATAATTCATATAAAAAATATAATTATTTACCACTACTTATTCATACATCACTAAAATTCTACAATGTTAATTTATAAATCATATATATATATATATATATATATATATATATATATATATATATATATATATATATATTAACACCATTGAATAATTCTTTTATAAAAATTGAGAGACTTTTTTTAAAATGAAATAATTTATTAATAATAAATAATCAAAAACTAACAATTAGATTTTTCCCAAAAACTTATTTTAATACTCAACCTCACACACACTCACACTCAACCTCACACACTCGCACTCACCCTTTTGAATCACACAAATCTCATTCACAAAGAAGCACTGGGTATGTGTGAGAGTTTTGATAATGGTGGTTTTAACGTCTTTTGGATGATGTTGCTTTTTACACCTCAATTTGCATTTCTCTTTCACTTTCTCGAATCTCAGATCGAAATCAAAGTGAGTTCGTGTTCACACACACTCTCTCTCCCTCATCTCTATCTCTTTGTGCTTCTTCGATTTTGCTATGCGTTAGAGCTTTAAAAAAATTGTGCAGAGTAGTTTGTTTAATACGCATTATAAATTGGTCTACATGATTTTGGTAGTTGATAAAGATTTAGTGTGGTGAGATTCTTTAGTTGAGAGGTATGCTAGAAATGGTGTTGTTGAATTGGCCTTGAAGGTGTTCGATGAAATGTCTAGTAGGTAGGGATAATTTTTTTTTTTATATTAATCTGATTTGTGATACTTAAGCATTTCATTATTTGTATATTAATCTGATTTTACCATGACACTGAGTTCTTGTTTTGTAGTTTTACACTTTTCCTCTTCTGAATCTTTACAGGTTTTGAACCAAGCTTTGGAGAAGGGTCTTATTCTCATTGAAGGTTCTGGACCAACATATGCTACTTCAACTGTTAGTACTACAAGCTTTTTCTTGCTTTCCCAAGCTCAACGTCAGCAAAAAGTTATTCTATTCTCGTAACTTTTTATTAGTTCGTCGTGGTAGAAGATACAATTATCAAGTGGACTAATCATATTGGTTCCCATTTTTAATTTTTGTCTAAAAAAGAAATTTGATTTTTGATTTTTAATTTCAGAATAATTTCGTTCGTATTTTTGTATTCACATTTGCATTTTTCCGTGTCAATTTTTTTTAAATGCCTAAAATCTAAATTTGTTTGAATATGACTGTGGTATTTGGCTCTAGTTAAAGCAGAGGACAGGTAATATCTTGCCACCAAATTTACTCTATATGACCTTAATCTTCTTATCTATTTTTATTGCAAGGTTAATGGAGTGATTAGAACTTGAACTTGCAGTGCTGATATTAGCATTAGAATGTATTGGTGAAACTGAAGTAGGGACTAGATGAGGTGTTTTTAGCATTAGAATGTATTCAAGAGTATGGTTGCGAAGTGATTAATAAATATTTTGTTGATAATGGTAGTAGGTTTAGATGACAATAAATTATATAACATCATAATGGGCAGGCAGTTCATCAGGTGCAAATCTTGATTATGCTATTTCAATTGCTTAGGCTACAAAATTGAGGTAACAATCATGTTAAGACTTTTGATTATATTTTTAGGGATCATGCTATAAAACGAATCTATTATTCCTCAGGGTCAGGACTTCATGGTTGGGGTGCAAATAAATCTGATGCCTAGTTTTCCATATAGTTTTTCTGTAATGTCTTCTTACTTTATGTGATATTTTTTGTTGAGATAGTGTCATACCTCATGAACTACAATAATTATTTGTTTGATCCGTCTCAAACAGGAATTAGTTCGGTTTGTCATGGAACATGTTGAAGAAAGGAACGTTGAACCGCTGCTTGAGGTATATGCTTCTTTAATATAATTAATGATCATTATTTTTTGTAGGTGGTGCATGTGGCTATGGAAATCTGAACATAGATGGATATGGAATAAAAACAACTGCATTGAGTACTACTGTTTTGTTTAATGATTGGATAGTACCCCTGTTTTCGCAGTTCCGTTACTATCTTTCCATTTTATATCTTCCAATGATCCATATGCTATGAACTACCATTTCATATTAGCTGATTCACTTCAAAAAGTAGTTATCCTTGCTGCTCTTTTCCTATGGAACATGTTCACAAAAAACCAAGATAGTCTTGATTGGACTATCACACTTTTCTCACTTTCAACTCTTCCTAACACACTTGTTATGGGAATCCCTCTTTTAACAGCTATGTATGGTTCAGTTAATAGCTTTTTTTTCCCTACCCGCAGCCACAGTAAGTATCAAATCTTTTATAGAGATCTAATTATTATCAAAATTACTGAGTTCATTGATCTTTTTTTCTTCTTTTTGGTGCATGAATTAATCAAGGAAAAATATAATATATTCTGTTTTGTGTTGATATCTCATTATTACTTGTGTTTCTAATGATTTCTAAATCCATGACATTAAGGTGCTTCTGGTACCAGTTCGGAATTTGGTTGATCTCAATCATAGGTTCCGAAATAAAAATGAAGTCCGGTTTGTGGAGGGCATACATACTCTTCAGGGCCCATCTAGTGGGTATGTTACCCATCCCTCTCGCATACCAATATAGGACCTTCATGATTTGTTTTTAGTGTTGCCACCTTGAGACCTGGTGTTATAAGTGATCCCTCATTTCCAGATTTTGTTTAGTCATGTCCTCCTAATCGTGACACTCTTGTACTTCCATGTTGCCCTGCTGAATAGTGTCCATTTGTGTTGGAATCTGACAAAATTGATCTATGTTGTGATGCTTTGATTTCTAAATGGTCGTTTGGATCTCACCCAAGCTGAAAATGTTGGGAAATTGATTGCGGCTAAATCTGTGGCTGCTGCCGATGCTGCGTTGGAAGGATCTTGACATTTTTTCTGGTTGAATAATAGAAAATATGTTATTTATTTAACTGAATGCATGCATCATCATAATTTGCTTTCAGATGGCAACTTAAGTATCTCAGAATAGCGACAAGGTTTGGTTTGTTAGCAGAAGCTTGTTTGGATTTGCTTCTTCTTCCGATTTTAAGAGGCTTGTCTCTATTTCACATATTTGGTATTCAATTCAAAGCTTCGGTTAGGTATCATACATGGATTGGAACTGCAATGATACTTTTTGGTACAATACATGATGCCAACACTTTGTTTGTTTGGGGTGTCAGCCACCATATTCAACATGAGGTGAAGTCTTTTCGAAAATTGTCTCCATAAGCTATTATTTTAAAGAGCTTATAGAAATAATCTCAAATCATGTTTTTGAAGACAGATTTGGATGTGGCAAAAGACGGGACATATATACCTTGCTGGGGAGATTGCACTTGTTATCGGGCTAGTTATCTTCGTTACTTCACTTCCACAAATTAGAAGAAGAAAGTTCGAAATTTTCTATTACACACATCATTTGTATATACTCTTTCAAGTATTTTTCTTGTTTCATGCCGGAGATAAGCACTTCTATAGAGTTTTCCCCAGTGAAGCTGTGGAACTAGTTCTGCCGAAAGATCCAAGTATTTAATTTCTTTACACCAATCTGAAATTGAATTATATTTGGAGACATATTTCCATGTCAACGATTTGTTTTTCGACTATTTGCAGGGCTAAAGTATAACCCTACAAGTGTTGTGTATATGAAGATACCGACTATATCGCATCTTCAATGGCATTCATTCAGTATAATATCGATGTTTTTTTCAAATTAAGTGTTTTGGGTAATGTTTCTTCAATGGCATTCATTAGTATTGTGAATCTTGTGTTTTTTGTTTCAAATTAAGTGTGTTGGGTAATGTTTCTCCAAAGTATCAGCTTGATGCGTCAAATATTGATGGTTTTCTCTAGGTTGAGACTTCAGAGTTTGACTTATGGCCATGGTTGGAAAGAGAAATGTTACTCTGAGGTTCACTTCAAAATTTCAAATATCAAAAGGAATTTGGGATCATGTTTACAAAATTGCTTCAGCTGAATTCGTTCCCTGGCCAATAGAGACACGTTCTGTGAATCTAGAGACCTGCTACAAATCAGACCAAGACTCCTCCGAGGTTGGCTGGATGCTCTCTCCTAATTTTTGCTTACATTTATGCCATTGCACTGATGAATGGTTCTGTTATTTAAGTTCCAGAGACGACATCAATCTCGGATATGAAGTTATTGCTTCAAAACTATGCTTTGTATCGATCTATGGTATACTAGTTAATGTAATTTGTTTTATTAATATTGCTTATTCTTGTGTTCTTATCTTTAATTTAGTTGGACAAGTGATTATTAGGTGTTTGGTTGTGTCATTTTTTATCATAGTAATATTTAGCAACTTGGTTGCTTTAAAAATTTGAAAGTGATTAGTTTAGAATTGTCTCATTCAAATTAAATTTTAATTTATATATTATTGTTATTTTGATATTTAACGTGTTATAATATTTAAAAAATGAATTAGACAAAGAAAATTAAAAATTTGAGAAAACTTTCCTGTGGATTTACCTGCGGTTTTTTTATTTCCTGCGACTTTTTCTGCGGATTTTACTGCGATTTAATACTTTCCTGCGCATTTACCTGCGAATATGTCCTGCGACTTTACCTGCGGATTTTGATTTCTGCGACTTTTCCTGCGGATTTACCTGCGAATATGTCCTGCGACTTTACCTGCGGATTTTGATTTCTGCGACTTTTCCTGCGGATTTGTATTACCTACGAAGGTTTTAGCTGGGGACGAAAAGTCACAAGAAAAGTCGCAGGAAACGTGTTTCCTGCGGAATTTTTACTAAAATCCGCAGAAAAACAGAGTATTTTTAGTAGTGTTTGATCCTCAAATCTTAAAACAAAATAGTTAGAAAAAGACTTTATGAATGCATTTGTTATTTGGTTTAACCATTCCATACAAAATTAATTTACAGAAGCAACTTAATAGTTCACACAATTTGTGTTTATTTACCCATAACCCGAAAACAATGTAGAATTTACCTCCCTATGGAGGGACATGAAATTTTGGGGTTTGGTTTCTTTGTAATTGGTTTATGGCACTTTTTCAACCACGTCAAACACTACTAGAAATACACAGTTTACCTGCGGATTTACCTATGGAAAATTATCCGCAGGTACACCTGCGATTTTAGCTGCGAATATGTATTATGAATATCTATTTCCTGCGAAATGTTAAGTAGCAGCAAATTCCGCAGGAATTCCTGAGAATTTACCTGCGATTTTTTATTTTAAAATAATATATCAATTTTCCTGAAGATTTAACTGCGATTTTTTTCGCAAGAAATATTTATCTAGTAAAATCACAAAAGTCTCTGGAAATTCCGCAGGAATTGCTACAGATTTTGCTGTGGATTTTTCTACGAACTTTATTGCGATTTTTGCTGTGCATTTTTAGTACACTAAAGTTTTTTTTATTTTTAAATTAATTATATTTGAATAAAACTGAAAAATTTAATTGACGTAGTTTTGAGACATTTTTTAATTTTACATTTTTATATAAATTTACTATATTAATCGGCATTTTTAAAGTTATTTCTTAAAGATAATTTATTTATTTAATTTTTTTAAAAAAAATTAGAAGAATAAAAAATATAAGTATATGGTATAATTGTTGTGTAATCTTTCAACTTGTAATTTTATAAAATTTATAAAATATATAAAATTTAGAAAAGAAATTATACACTAATAAAAATAATCTTTGAACTTATGTAAATTTATTTTAAGATCTTCCTAATTTCGGTCGTTATATTTATCATTCTTCACTTGTTAAACATGATTCGGTCCGTAACAGATACCCTAACTTATTTTTATAATTTATTTACAACTTAAATATTTATTAATCTTATTTCTTTGTGATCAAACTCATATATATATTATATTAGTTAATCAATAATTTTAATCATAACAATTTTAATAAGTTTTTTCAAAGCACAAAAATAAAAATAACAAATCAATTTAAAGAAGATAACTCTATGAATATAATAAAAATTACATCAGACTTATTTTTTATAAGTTACAAATCAATTTTGACAGTCATAAATTTAAATATTAAAATTAAAAATTATTTAAAATAAATTTTATTTAAATATATTACTTTTATTTATAAAATATATTAATATAGTCACTACACTTAAATAAACAATAAACGTTACATTATATATATTATATATATTATAATTGTGAAAGAAATATATATTATATATATTATAATTGTGAAAAGAAAAAAAAACCCAAAAGATGTCAAAAATATTATGAACAATCAACCCAATTCACTGTAACCCTAATTTCTCGGACCCAAGCTCAACACATCATCTCTGTGAGTAAAAGCACTTCGCATAATCGCTTCTCTGCAACTGCGCTTTTTCCACTTCTCATAATCAATTCTCACATCGATTCAGTGAGTGAAAGCAATTTCAGAATCAATTCTGCGGAGGGATTGGCAAGAGAGAATGGAACTCGACGTAGACGTTTTGAGATATCTCTCCAAAGATGATTTTAAGGTTCTTACTGCTGTTGAATTGGGCACGAGAAACGTAAGTGCATCTCTCTATTTCTATTTCAATTCCAATTCCAATCTATAACATGTTTTACTAAAATCGTTTCCGTTGATGACCTCAACAACAATTACAGAGGAGAAGAAAGCTTTGGAGTTGTCTTTACAAGGCAAAACAGAAGAATCTGCCTGATGGTCCCTCCCATGGCTATGTAGCTGAAATTTTTGGTACTCAGTTTCAACTTCCTGATCTTGGGACAATAGGTATATATTCTCCTATGAAGCTGATAATTAAATTTAAGCATATTTGTTATAATAACTTTTGTATTTTTGGTATATTTATCAACCGTCAATAACTTATTCAACTTATATTTAATATGGTTTTTATCCAACTGCTTATTTTCCTATGTGAATATGTTACCTTTACAAAATGATCAATTAGATTTCAATCATTAACAGTATTTTTAAATATGATTTTGACAAATAGAACAATAGAATCTCTGTATTATCATAGCAATTTATTAATTAAGATTCAACTATTTCATAAATTTGTAGAATTAAAAGGTTAAGGATAAAATGGACAACTCACTTGAAAAGGGGTAATTTGGCCATTCTTAAAGGATTATATGTCATTCTAAGTGTAATTAAAAATAATGAAAGTCTATGAGAATTAATAAGGAATTAATCCTGCTTTTGTGGACAAAGGGTCATCGGAGAATTTTTATTGATGTAGGGGAATTTTAGTTTTTCTGAAATTTGTGTATTTTGACACTATGGTCCATTATAGTATTCTCAAGGTTTGTTAAGTCTAGGAATTGATTCGGAACTTGAACTATCCATGGTTGAAGAAGCTGGCTTCTGCTATGAGTTAATTGGTATGTCTCATTTTTTGATCGTATCAATTCTGCAGATGAGATTGTAAAGCTGTTTCCGGACCTGTTCAGGAAACCGTCAGCGATGCTGGTGCCGAGTGGTTTTGATAAACACCTCTCATATAAGTACTTAATAGTATTAGTTATTTCTAGAAAGATAGATAAACTAAAGTAAAATCATTTTTATATAAGTTATTAGTTGTTTTCATAAGATATTCTACCAACTTTATGAAAATAAGTTGAAAACAACTTATAAATATCTCAAGCTATCCCAAACATTCTTACAAGTGCTTATGTGAGTAGAATAGTAGATAAGTTCAAATAAGTTAATACAAACATATCCTAATTAATATTAGTTTTATGTCATGTGGAATAACGATACTATTCTACTAGTTTTGATATGTATATGTTTGTTTCTTTGTTGTTAGGCGTCTTCCTAGAGCTTTGGTACTCGCACCTACCAGGGAGTTAGCGAAGCAAGTCGAGAAGGAGATAAAAGAATCTGCACCTTATCTCAAAACAGTTTGTATTTATGGAGGTGTTTCTTACGTTTCTCAGCAGAGTGCACTTTCACATGGTGTTGATGTGGTTGTTGGAACTCCCGGAAGGCTGATTGACCTCATCAATGGGAACACACTTAATTTGAGTGAAGTTGAGTATTTGGTCCATTATAGTATTCTCAAGGTTTGTTATGTCTAGGAATTGATTCGGAACTTGAACTATCCATGGTTGAAGAAGCTGGCTTCTGCTATGAGTTAATTGGTATGTCTCATTTTTTGATCGTATCAATTCTGCAGATGAGATTGTAAAGCTGTTTCCGAACCTGTTCAGGAAACCGTCAGTGATGCTGGTGCCGAGTGGTTTTGATATTGTGCTGCATAATCAAAAGTTGAAGATTGATGTGGTTTTGTCTGGTGGTTAAGCTCCGGGAGGTCACAATGTGATTTCTGGAATTTTCGGTTAGTAAAGATAGTTTTCAATTTAATAGAATTAATTGTAACTATCATATTATTAGAAGTGTTTGACTTTAATTATACTCAATATCAGCTGCTTTGTACCTAGTTAACAAACTAAAAGATAGCCTATGACTTTCCGATTAACTCTCCCTGACATAGACATGCCTTTATGTATTATTTCAATCGGTTTTCATGAGAAGACACATTGAATACTGCTTTGTTTAATGATTGGATAGTACCCCTGTTTTTGCTGATAGCCATGCATTAGATAATGCAATTAAGAAAAACTTACTCTTAGTCTTATCTTGTTGATTTTGCAGGCTCATGTTGAATATGAGATAGCAAATAGGCATTATGCTCATGTTGATTGCCCTGGACATCCAGACTATGTTAAGGTAATCTTCATCATCAATCATATAGTCCTGTATAGTTGGAATTATCAAGCAGAGTATGACAACGTGTTAGCGTGAAATAACCGCTTTCTCTTCCAAACTGAAAAGCTAAGTGCATGCCTCGTTGGCTTCTCCCTATAAGTGCTTAATTACGTGAACCACTTGCAAATCATTTCCGTTTCATCAACCAACCATGTCATCTTCCAAAAGTCTGAAAATCGGCATTGTTGGGTTTGGTACATTTGGCCAATTTCTGGCAAATACAATGATCAAACAAGGCCATACTCTAACTGCAACTTCAAGAACAGATTACTCTCAACTCTGTCTTTAAATGGGTATCCATTTCTTCAGGCAAGAAATAAAAAACATCCTTGTATAAAATGCATAAAAACTATTTCATGTCATGATGCATGTGTCAAACTCTGCAGGGATGTTACAGCATTACTTGAGGCTGACATGGATGTCATACTGTTATGCACATCTATTTCTTCGCTGTCCGAGGTTGTCGGGTCAATGCCACTCACTTGTCTCAAACGTCCGACGCTTTTCGTTGATGTTCTTTCGGTTAAAGAGCATCCAAGAAACCTTCTTTTAAGAGTAAGCAGTTACATTACATCTATCTACGACAAACATAACCGTTTTGATTGTTTGTTTAATTCTGATGATTGATCTAGGTTTTGTTTTGTGTGTTTAAGGTGGTGCCAGAGGAGTTAGACATACTCTGCACACACCCAATGTTTGGACCAGTGAGTGGGAAAAATGGGTGGCAAAATCTGACTTTCATGTATGACAGAGTTCGAATAAAGGATGAAGCTACCTGCTCTAAATTTCTCCAAAGTTTTTCAAGTGAGGTAAGTTAATAGCTGTCATCAATGACAAAAAGCTTTACTTTCATATTAGGCCAACTTTAATTAGTTTAGTGCTCAGAATTATTAGATCAAGAAAATGTTAAATCATAAGGTGATAAACTTTATACGGCCATTATCGAAAATAAACTTATTAGTAAGTAATCTTCAATTCTTGTCTGGAGCAAGTATGGTCAGACTCTGTAACTCCCAAGTTTGGACTACAACTGCTTGATTTTCAAAGAAAAAAAAGCACAAAAATCAATTGTGAATGGCTAATATATATATATATATATATATATATATATATATATATATATATATATATATATATATATATATATATATATATATATATGTGAATTTTATTATAAAACTCTGGAGCTCTTCTAATATTGATATGTTTTGGCTTCTTCTTTTTCAGGGTTGCTATGTCTGCATTATTATTGGTTACTATGAGGGCGGAGACATGTAAGTCTTTATTCTCTGATGTCTCCTGGTGTACATTTATAATTCTATCTTTTTTCAACTTTTCTGAATTAAACCATTAAAATATTTGAAATATATTATTATGTAACCCATGGCAGAAACTATAAAAAAGACTATTGGTGTTTTGTTTCCTGTTTCTTTTTCTCCTTGCTGATATTTTAATTCTGACAAGACTAGGGATAGCATTTGAAATATTGCATTAAAATTCTAAAAAGGATAACTTTTTTTTCCAGAAACTTTGCAAATGGCTCGTTCAACTTCTTATGGCATTTGACTACCTTACACATGAATCACATTCTTCACCGTGATGTCAAGGTTTGTAACAAATTTCTTTGTGTATAAAAGGGGTAATTATATTCCCATCTAAATCTTATCAAGTTGTATCCTGATGAGAAAATCACATGATTCCAACAGTGTTCAAATATCTTCTTGACGAAAGATACGTCTAGTTAAGTTTCTCTATTGCTCTTTAAGTAATGTATTGATCATTGAAATTTTGCTAACAAGTGATTAATGATGAAGCAGGTGATTTTGGACTTGCCAAAATGTTGACTTCCGATGATCTTGCTTCCTCTGTAAGAAATGTGTAATGCTTGAATGAATCTTCATTATTGACATTGATTACATTTAATCATCAATAAATCATTATCTTGTAATGTAGGTTGTGGGAACTCCTAGCTACATGTGCCCTGAGCTTCTTAGTAGTGAAGATGATGTTGATGAATCAGATGAAGACATTAGTGAACACATTAGTAGTGAATTTTGATTTGGATTGTTTTTTTTATTAACTAGTATGCAATTTTGATAGTCTTTTTCTTATTAATTTGGTTGGATAAGTTATTCTTAGTAGTTTGATTGTGTCATTTTTAGTAATGCATTATTGACTTTGTAGTAATATTTAGCAACTTGGATGCTTGAAAAATTTGAAAGTGATTAATTTAGAATTATCTCATTCAAATTAAATTTTAATTTATATATTATTGTTACTTTGATATTTAACATATTATAATATATAAAAAATGAATTAGACAAAAAAAAAATTAAAAAATTAGAGAAAAATTTCCTGCGGATTTACCTGTGGCATTTTATTTTCCTACGACTTTTTCTGCGAAAACTTTAAATACCTGCGGCCTTTTCTGCGGATTTTACTGCGAATTAATATTTCCTGCGCATTTATCTGCGACTTTGTCCTTTGACTTTACCTGCGGATTTTGATTCCTGCGGATTCACCTACGGATTTATATTACCCACGAAGGTTTTAGCTGGGAACGGAAAGTCGCAAGAAAAGTCGCAGGAAATGTGTTTCCTGCGGATTTTTTACTAAAATCCGCAGGTAAATCCGCATGAAAACAGAATATTTCTAGTAGTGTATGTATATTTAGATTAATTAGTGATTAATTTATTTTAGGATCCTTTAATATTATATGTAGTATAATTATAACATATTAAAAAAACACAATAAAAGAGAGTTAATACATTTATTTTCTTTATTACTTAAGTATTATTATTGAAAAATAAAAATTTTAAATTTAATACTTATTTATTTTCATTTATTATTTTTTTATTATTGTTATAGGAAAATTAATGCATATATTTTTAATATCTTTTAAATATAATTATGTAAGAATAAAAATAAAAAGTTAACGTGTATCTTTTATTTTCTTTTAGGTATAGTTATGAAAAATAAATAAAAAAGATATGCTATATCATTTGTATTCTAAAAAAAAATCATAAAAAATGTTTATTCTTAATATTTAAAAATACAAAAAATATGAAATGTTTTCTTTTTTAGTTTAATTAATTCTTTATTTTGTCAAATATTTAAATTTAAAAAAAAGATGTGTCTTTGTTTTTCAATTCCGTTTTGATTTTTATTTGGACCGATGATATAACAAACGGTCGAGATTTGTCTGATTTCATTAAATCGGCGAAACTCGATCAATATGAGGTCATTTTTAATTTAATTATTATTTACCATTTTTATTCCGGTTTATTTTCCCATTTGGTCAATTATTTTATTTCATTCATAAGTTTCATCTCATTGTTATTTAGTCTATTTATTTCATTCATTTATTCTCGCTTTTTATTAATTCCTAACCTTAACTGTAGAAGCATACTTCAAGCTCAAGGTTTTGATGACGTCAACAATATTCAAGCTCTCTCCGTATTGCAAAAAGTCGAGATGTCAACAAAGATCAAGATCATGGCTATGCATCATCAATGGAATGCTATCGTTCGATTCAAGCTATTGTGCAAACTTTTCAAGACTTGGACACAAGGCTTAGGTATATCAAAACACACTCCTTAGAATGATATACAAGTGTTCAAAATAATTTATCATGATAACTCACTATATATGCATATTTTGAAATAAATCGGAATTGGTTTAACACTTAAAAATCAATTATTTTTCTGAGTTTTAACAGTGTTAACCGGTTAACCATATGGGTTAACCGGTTAACGGTCCTAAATTTTGAATTCTTTGGCAACGTTTCAGCGCGTTAACCGATTAACCCATATGGTTAACCGGTTAACACTGAAGGATTTTTGAAAAATTGTTTCTTTTCATTTCAAATATTTTTTAAATGTTATACCTCTTCAATAATTCATTTCATAATTTTTTATACCTTTTCAAGAATTTATTTCATAATTCTCATACCTTTTTGAATAGGTGTTTTGACTCTTATAAATTCTTAAATTTTCAAATTCATAAACACCTCCAAGAAATTTCAAATATTATCACTCAATCAAATTCACTAAAATTCAAATATTTTTCATACTTCTAAAAGTGTTCATAGTTCATCATATTTCATATTCCATTTGAACACTTGTATTGAATTTTGAGAAGTGAATTTTGAATATAGGAGAAGATCAATTTTATATTGATATCAATCATTGTATTACTCACCCAAACAAAAAATTATAGAAAATTTTTCTATTGTGACTTGTGATCCAAGGTTTGTTTGGATACAAGGGATAGTGTTGCAAGAGGATTGTTCTTGCACACTAGGTTTATTAAGTTGTTTAGAAAGTAGGCCTCACCATTTGAAGGTGTGATAGGTTGTACATTTCTAAAAACTAGTGGAAATCTCTTTCGTGTTTGAAAGGGGACTGGATGTACCTTCGGATTGTGAAGGGAACCAGGATAAATCTCCGTGTCACTTTTTATTTCTTGCTTTATCGTTTTCATACCATAAACTATAAAAAGCAAAATCCATCCATCAAAGAAAAAGAATCGAGAAAATTTTTATAACACCTAATTCACCCCCCTCTTAGGCGCACTTTGATCTTACAACTGGCATCAGAGCAGGTTTAGGCAACTTGTTCCTACAAGATCCTATGGCTTCCGCAAACTCGAATCCTGTTTTCAAAGATGGTGGAAGTAGCAACAAGCCTCCGCTCTTCTCCGGAGAATACTTTGATTTTTGGAAAATCAGAATGAAGGCACATCTTGAAGCCCAAGGAGAAGGTATATGGGAAGCAATCGAAGAAGGTCCTCATAATCCTGTTAATGTGATCAATGGTGTTGGAACCGCAAAGTTGAAGAATACTTATGATGAAGATGATAAGAAGAAAATCTTAAATGAGAAGAAGGCAATCAACATACTCCAAAGCTCTCTTAGTATGGACGAATTCTTCCGCATATCACAATGCAAATCAGCAAAGGAGATTTGGGATACTTTGGTAGAAACACATGAAGGAACAACAGAAGTAAAAAGATCAAGGCTTAACACGTTGAGTCAAGAATATGAAATATTTCGTATGCAGCCCGGAGAATCTATTGTTGCCTTACAAAAAAGATTTGTTCATCTAACAAACCACTTGATTGCACTCGGGAAGACCTTCACCAACGAAGATCTCAATTTGAAAGTCCTAAGGTCCTTGACAAGGGAATGGAAACCGAAAGTGACCGCTATTTTGGAGAAGAAGAGTCTCTCAACGATGACATCCGCATCTCTATTTGGCAAACTTCAAGAGCACGAATTGGAACTTGGAAGGCTCGAGAAGCACGAAAGTCAAGAGAAAAAGTCCAAAGGAATTGCTTTGAAGATTGACACGAAGGATGACAAAGATGACGAGACTTCCAAAGATGAGAACTTCATGCTTCTTGTTAAGAAGCTTGGTAAGTTTTTTAACAAAAATAAAAATTCCTCTTTTCCTAAAAAGAATAAACATTTCAGGAAGAAGGATGCATCCACATCGATTCAAGAAGTCACATGTTATGAATGTGGGAAGCAAGGTCACATAAAACCGGATTGTCCAAGACTTGAAAAGAAAGGAGGATTCAAAGACAAGAAGGACTTCAAAAACAAAAAGGCTTATGTTGCTTGGGACGATAATGAAGTTAGTTCCTCATCGGAATCGGAAAGCGATGAATGTGCAAATATGGCTTTAATGTCTTCACATCACTCCGATGAATAAAATGACGAGGTATGCTTAAAATCAACTTCTACTCAATGGTATCTCGATAGCGGTTGTTCAAAGCATATGACGGGCGATATCAACAAATTTTCAAGTCTATCACTTAAGACCAAAGGATACGTTACTTACGGTGTTGATAATAAAGGAAGGATTCTTGGAGTTTGAACCATTGGTGCATCTTCTCATACAATCATCGAAGACGTCCTTTATGTGGAAGGCCTTAAACACAACCTTCTTAGCATAAGTCAATTGTGTGACAAAGGGTTCCGAATCAACTTCACAAAGGAAGAATGCTTGATAGAACATGAAGTCACTCATGACCTCTTGCTAAAAGGTAAAAGATTTAATAACATTTTCATGATTTCTTTTGATGACTCTTCCTTGAAGGTAAATGGCTTAATGGCAAACAACAACGAGGCATGGCTTTGGCATAAGAGGATTTCTCACATTCACATGGAGCATTTAAACAAATTAATAAAGCATGATCTAGTTGTTGGTCTTCCGAAGATAAAGTTTATCAAGGATAAGCTTTGTGACGCATGTCAAAAGGGGAAGCAAACCAAAACATCCTTCAAGACCAAGAAAGTGATATCTACTTCAAGACCACTACAATTGTTACATATGGATCTCTTCGGTCCATCAAGAACAAAAAGCTTCGGAGGTAACGTTTATGACTTAGTTATTGTTGATGATTTCTCTAGATACACATGGACATTGTTTTTAGTGTAGAAAAGTGATGCCTTTAAAGCATTCAAGAAGTATGCCAAGCAAATTCAAAACGAGAAGTCACTCTCAATAGTCTCCATTAGAAGCGACCATGGTGGCGAATTTCAAAATTCATCATTTGAAGATTTTTGTGAAGAGCATGGAATCTCTCACAATTTTTCCGCACCAAGGACTCCTCAACAAAATGGTGTCGTAGAAAGGAAGAATAGGGCATTAGTGGAACTTGCAAGAACAATGCTTAGCGACTCAAATCTTCCTAAATATTTTTGGGCGGATACGGTTAGCACGGCTTGTTTTGTAAGTAACCGTGTCAATATTCGACCAATTCTCAAGAAGACTCCATATGAGTTGTTCAAGGGTAGGAAACCCAACATATCTTTCTTCCACATATTCGGATGCAAATGCTTCATTCTCAACAACGGCAAGGACAACCTTGGTAAGTTTGATGAGAAGTCCGACGAAGGTATATTTCTTGGCTATTCTCTATCAAGTATAGCTTTTAGAATTTTCAATAAACGAACACTTACTATTGAAGAATCTATTCATGTTTCGTTTGATGAGACTAACCCCTCGAAAGAGGATAATATTATTGTGGATGATGATGATGATGTAGTAGATATATCACAACAACAAAAGGAGACATCAAAAGATCAAGCAATATCACAAGAAGATGACTCACCAATCATTGAAGAACATCAAGATCTTCCAAAAGAATGGAGAACTCATAGAGATCACCCGATAGATAAAGTTATTGGTGATATTAGCCAAGGCGTTGCAACTCGACTAAATCTCAAGGATGCTTGTCTCAACTTGGCATTCGTATCTCAAATTGAACCAACAAAAATTGATGAAGCCTTAGGCGACGATCAATGGATAATAGCTATGCAAGAAGAACTCAACCAATTCGAAAGGAACCAAGTTTGGACTCTTGTACCAAGACCAGACAACAAACATATCATAGGCACAAGATGGGTGTTCAAAAACAAACTTGACGAGAATGGAATCATAGTTCATAACAAAGCAAGATTGGTCGCACAAGGCTACAACCAAGAAGAAGGAATCAACTTTGATGAAACATTCGCTCCGGTAGCAAGGTTAGAAGCAATTAGATTATTACTTGCTTACGCTTGTTCAATGAATTTTCAGTTGTACCAAATGGATGTCAAAAGCGCCTTCTTGAATGGTTACATCAATGAAGAAGTCTACGTCAAACAACCTCCGGGTTTTGAAGACTTCAAGAATCCCTCTCATGTCTACAAGTTGAAGAAGGCTTTTTATGGATAAAAGCAAGCACCAAGGGCATGGTATGACCGTCTTAGCAACTTCCTATGTGAAAAGGGTTTTACGAAAGGAAAGGTTGACAAGACATTGTTCATAAAGAATTTCAAGGGCAACACCTTACTAGTTCAAGTCTATGTCGACGACATCATCTTCGGTTCAACAAACAAAGATCTTTGCGAAGAATTATCTCTCATGATGCAAGCTGAATTGAAGATGTCCATGATGGGAAAGATGAACTACTTCCTTGGATTACAAATCAAGCAAACAAAGGATGGCATCTTCATCAACCAATCCAAGTATTGCAAGGAATTATTGAAAAGATTTGATATGGACAATTGCAAAGAAATGTCTACTCCAATGGGATCTGGAACATATGTTGATCAAGATCTATCTGGCACTTCAATTGATATTACAAAGTATCGAGGTATGATCGGTTCACTATTATATTTGACGGCAAGTCGTCCTGACATTATGTTTAGTGTTTGTTTGTGTGCCTGCTTTCAAGCTAATCCAAAAGAATCACATCTCACCGCCGTGAAGAGGATCATGAAGTATCTCAAAGGAACGACGCACGTCAGATTATGGTATCCTAAAGGTAGTATATGTTCTTTAATTGGTTATTCTGACGCTGATTATGCAGGATGTAAGACCGATAGAAAAAGTACAAGTGGTACTTGTCACATTCTCGGGAATGCACTAGTGTCGTGGGCATGTAAGAAGCAAGCATGCGTTGCACTTAGCACGGCCGAAGCGGAGTACATCGCAGCAGGAAGTTGTTGTGCCCAAATCTTGTGGCTTAAACAACAACTCCTCGATTTCGGTATAGACCTTGGTTGTATCCCTCTCCGATGTGATAACACAAGTGCCATCAATATCACGAAGAACTCGTTCATGCATTCAAGAACAAAGCACATAGATATCCGGCATCACTTCCTTCGAGATCATGTTCTAAATGGAGATGTCGATGTTACGTTCGTGGATACACACAATCAACTCGCCGATATATTCACTAAATCGTTGGCTAAAGAGCAATTTTTCAAGATTCGACGAGAACTTGGTATTCTCAATGAAGGTGACATCTAACCTTAACTTAAAAATTGCTTGTTGTATGTTTTTATTGCATTATATGTGTGTTTGTTCACTTTTGAGTCATAAAATGCTAGCACTTTCATTTCGCCGGTTTCCGTTTTTCTCACTTTCGTATACCCGAAAATAATCGATTTCAAAATTTTTTTTGATCGAAAGTTGCGTTTTGATAAGTGCTAACACTTTATGAAAAATTTTCATGAAATTTTTTTTATATTTTCTCTAAAACATGCTGCTGGATGTTTCAAAAAATTGAAAATTTTTAATCGTTAACCGGTTAACGTAATAGGTTAACCGGTTAACACATCCAAAATTTGGATTTCCAGCGCATGTTCAGAACCTATTTTTTTTATTATTTTTTTATTTTGTTTTTACTATGTCTTTAATATATATGTTTCTAGTACATTGCATTGCATGTCTTGTTCATTCACATTCACATGCTTTGACTCTTCAACCATTGACTACAATAAACACTATTTATCATCTTCTTCCAACTTCCAACCTTCAACAAATCAAACCCCCATTAAAACCCATTATCTCCTAATCTTTATAAACACTCTTCAAACCTCATTCAACTCACCCAACATCAAATCCGAAAATCTCATCTCCTCCAAACCCTAACTCCATCATTTGTTCATGGCACCCCAAAGGAAAGGAAAGGAACCTGCCTCAGTGTCAGAAGAAGCTCCAGTTGCAGAAACACCAATGGAATCCACCAAGAAGAGGAGGATAGATTTCAAAGTCAGAGTCATACCATTGCTTAAGGGTAAATATGTTCTTCTGAAATCCTTCAAACCTCCAAATTTTAAGTTTCCTGCATTGCTAGAATTTCAAGGCATGAGTGACTTTGTTGCTGACAACGGGAAAGTTTACCCGGATTTGGTCCAATCCTTCATGCATAACTTCTCACTCAACTTGGATAGGCATGGTAAACATAAGCTGCATACTCTTGTTAGAAACTGTGAAATTAAGGAGGATTTAGGTGCTCTGGCTGCGTCGCTGAACATTCCCTTTTCCGGTGTGTTTCTCCGCAAAGGCGTGAACCACATGGATGATATTTGGTCCAGCTATAATAAAATGGAGTATTATTACTCAATTTTCTGTTTTCCGAAGGATGTTGTGACATCGGGACAACGCACCTCAAGGACACTATGCTATGCGAAAAATTTGACGGTTGATGATCGGTTGTTGCACTATATCATTTGTTATATGTTGCTGCCCAAGGTTTCAAACCACTCTCAAATCAATGACTTAGAGATGCAAGTGTTGTTTGCAATCAAGAAAAATGTGAAGATTAATTGGATGCTCACAATGATGTATCATTTGAAGCAACAACTTTCTCTCAAAACAAGACTTCCATATGCTAGGCTCATTTCTCGGATCATTGAGCAAACCGACTTGGTTATTGGTAGGGAACCTTTCATCGCCATGAAGGCTACGGCGAATGAGATTACAATTGTGAAGAATACAGAATTGTTCAACGCAATGATGGTTCTTATGAATATGTCGATGGTTCCTCTGCTCCATCCTTTCCTATTTTCTAAGGTGGCATAACCAATGAATTCCTCTACACCACCATCATGACAAACCACCGTGAAGCCCAACGAAACCACCGTGAAACCCAACAAACTATCAAAAGTCTTCAGAAACTTATTATCGGTTCTCACAACCAAACCGGAGAGGATGATGAAAGTGAAGCCGGTAGTGAAGATGGTGAAGATGAAAGTGATGAAATGTCGGGGGATGAATGAACATGCATATCTTGTTGTTTTTGTTGTTTTAACTAGATTTATGAATTCTGTTATAAGTCCTAAGTTTGTTAGGCACTTTTGATTTCATTTCGGTTGTATGTTTTCGTACTCTTTTCCCGTTTCATATCCAAATATGTTTGTGTTATATTTGTGCTATCGTGTATGTTTTTCGTTTAAATGTTAAGTTGCATCATGCTGAATTGCTTGCATATTTTCATGATTATGCTTGATTTTCTCTTCCTTTTTGCTAATGCCAAAGGGGGAGAAGAGCTTGGTTTTCTAATATCTCTCTGTGCAGAATTTTGCCTCTGTTAAGATGGGGGGAGTTGCTGGACATAGGGGGAGAAGCAAGCCTAGAACAAAACATCGATCAAAGCTTGTGCGCAAAATTCTTTTGGTTGTCATCATCAAAAAGGGGGAGAATGTAGAAGCATACTTCAAGCTCAAGGTTTTGATGACGTCAACAATATTCAAGCTCTCTCTGTATTGCAAAAAGTCGAGATGTCAACAAAGATCAAGATCATGGCTATGCATCATCAATGGAATGCTATCGTTCGAATCAAGCTATTGTGCAAACTTTTCAAGACATGGACACAAGGCTTAGGTATATCAAAACACACTCCTTAGAATGATATACAAGTGTTCAAAATAATTTATCATGATAACTCACTACATATGCATATTTTGAAATAAATCGGAACTGGTTTAACACTTAAAAATCAATTATTTTTCTGAGTTTTAACAGTGTTAACCGGTTAACCATATGGGTTAACCGGTTAACGGTCCCAATTTTTGAATTCTTTGGCAACGTTTCAGTGCGTTAACCGATTAACCCATATGGTTAACTGGTTAACACTGAAGGATTTTTGAAATTTTGTTTCTTTTCATTTCAAATATTTTTTAAATGTTATACCTCTTCAATAATTCATTTCATAATTTTTTATACCTTTTCAAGAATTTATTTCATAATTCTCATACCTTTTTGAATAGGTGTTTTGACTCTTATAAATTCTTAAATTTTAAAATTCATAAACACCTCCAAGAAATTTCAAATATTATCACTCAATCAAATTCACTAAAATTCAAATATTTTTCATACTTCTAAAAGTGTTCATAGTTCATCATATTTCATATTCCATTTGAACACTTGTATTGAATTTTGAGAAGTGAATTTTGAACATAGGAGAAGATCAATTTTATATTGATACCAATCATTGTATTACTCACTCAAACAAAAAATTATAGAAAGTTTTTCTATTGTGACTTGTGATCCAAGGTTTGTTTGGATACAAGGGATAGTGTTGCAAGAGGATTGTTCTTGCACACTAGGTTGATTAAGTTGTTTAGAAAGTAGGCCTTACCATTTGAAGGTGTGATAGGTTGTACGTTTCTAAAAACTAGTGGAAATCTCTTTCGTGTTTGAAAGGGGACTGGATGTACCTTCAGATTGTGAAGGGAACCAGGATAAATCTCCGTGTCACTTTTTATTTCTTGCTTTATCGTTTTCATACCATAAACCATAAAAAGCAATATCCATCCATCAAAGAAAAAGAATCGAGAAAATTTTTATAACACCTAATTCACCCCCCCTCTTAGGCGCACATTGATCTTACATTAACGGTTCCAAATAACTAATACACTGCACACACGATTTCTCTTGGACAAATTACAACGAGGCCCTTTATTTCATTGCAATCCTGTGTAATTTATTTTGTACCCCTTTCCCGATTACTTTGTACGTAATTTATCTTTCGCCTTTAGTTTACAGTTTCGTATTGCTAGGAACATCCATAGGGACTAGGAATCGAATTCACATAATCAATTAAAACATTTCTACGCCTACATTTTTGCACACACGTAAGTCGGTCACCTATGTGATCGACATCCGCACGACTTTACGCGTCATAATTTTAATTAACGAGGAACTGAACCATGAAGTCTAGCATTCCACGAGTTCTTTAATGAACCATACCTGGGCTAGCCCCACGCGTAGTGTTTCATTTACTCCTTCTTTACTAAAAAACATTGAACCCTAAAACATCCAAAACAAAGCATCAAATTTACCACATATTAAATAACGGAGGAACTGGATTCTGGAGTCTAGCACTCCACATAGTCCTTGAATTAAATCACTCATGGGCTAGCCCCACGCGATGTGGTTTATTCACCCTCTTGTTCCTAAAATACCTAATCATACAAATTAATTCGCGGAAGAACTGAACTCAGGAATCTAGCATTCCTCGGGTTCTTGAATTGAATTACTCTTGAGGCTAGCCCTTAGGTTGTAATTCATTCACTTTTTCGTATTCAAAACACTTAACAACTCAAAAGACGAGACATGATTCATCTCCATAGGAAAGATATTTTCTCCTATTCCCACAAACACAAAAAAATCAATCTCATCAAATAATTTCTATCAAGGAAGAATGTGGCATTGCTTGTCGATCGCCGTATCCAAGTTTAAAGTTTCTTCCGATTTTATTTCTCAAAGAAAGAATGTGGCATTGCTTGTCGATCATCGTATCCAAGTTTAAATCTTCTTTCGATTTCATTTCCTCAAATGTTTGTGGTGAAGTAAGTGAGATATCTCCCTTAGAGATGACGACTTGTCTCTTTCTTTCAAAATACAATTTAAAACTTACCGACAAATACAAATATTTTTTTTATAATTAATCAGCGAAGGAACTGAATTATGGAGTCTAGCACTCCACATAATTCTTTAATGGAATCACTCCTAGGCTAGCCCCACGCGTTGTGGTTCATTCTCCCTTTCATTTAAAATACCTTAACAAAGGTTAAACATTTTTCTCCAAACGAACATTGTTTAAATCTTTCTATCTCGCAAAAAAAGCTAGTGCTTCATCCTCCACTGCGAGTAAATGCCAACGCTTAGCAATTGAAAGCGTTTTCAAACAATCGTTCATAAAAAACCACAAACTGTAGTTGCACGAACTACGAAGCTCTGACTTTCCCATTGCACAAGGGAATACGTAGGCACAGGGATTTTAATCCTTCGCGAGCACAATAATAAAAAATTTAACCATTCTACATAATAATAATAATATCTTATTTCCTCTAAAACAAACATATTAACAAACCATTTAGAAGATAAAAGACTTAAATCAACATTTAATCGCATAATTAGGCTAAGAGGTTCCCGTTGAGTACAACAGACGTGAGGGGTGCTAATACCTTTCCCTTGCATAACCGACTCCCGAACTTAGAATTTGGTTTCGTTGACCATTTCTTATCCTTCTTTAGGTTGTATCTATATCTCCCTTTTCTCTTGTAGAATAAATAGAATTAGGTGGCGACTCTGTTATTTTTTTCGCGTCTCATCGCGAGGATCATATTTTTCGAGGTACGACAGCTTGGCGACTCTAATGGGGACTAGTTCCATGCTAGAGAGGTTCGATCCTAACTTAGCTTTGCGTGTTTATTTGTTTGATCTTGTCTTTTTGTCTTCTCTATGTTTGTTATCTTTGTTTGTTTTTTTCTTTATTACTTTCTCTTATATTCTTGTTATTTATTTGTGGGATCTTGGGTTTATATCACAAGTAAAAGATGAGTTAAGGAAAAAGAAGAGGGCACACCTAGGTTAGAATTTGGTAGTTATTAATGTTAGTCTCCAAGGACTCGCTCCTTGCAAGTCTAGCATGAAAGCTCCCCCGGATAGTTAGACTTTTCGTAGATCTTGTCGCAACGTAGCTAGCCTGTCGCGTGACTTGATTAATGAAAGGGCTGTGACTCTGGGACCCCCTAAAACCAGTTTCAATATTGGTAGTTGTGTAGTGTTAGTCTCCGAGGGCTAGCCCCTTTGTCAGCCTAGCATGAGAACTCCACTCAAGATAGACCTTATCGTTATTATCGTCAAAATGTAGCTAGCCTGTGGCGGGGCGTTAGTACGATAAACGTCTGTGACCTTGAGTTTCTTAATACCTTCACCATAGAAAGTATCCAGTGAGTGGGTTTTATGGGTACAGAATGTAGAACCAATCTCTTACAGCCGACCAAATAGGAAGTTTCGAGTTATTTCCGGCTTCCGAGTCTGTTTGTGCTTGTGACCCTAAGCATATCTACATTGCATACCATTTGCATCATTTGCATTATTTCATACACCCGGGTGTCGCTCCCGGGATTTTCATCCTAGTACAAACGCAAAAGTGGCGCGGAAAAGGTAGAGTCGTCAGCCAGACATTTTTATCCCGAATGAATGAGAAAGGTAATGTTGCACAAACCTGAGGAAGAAGGAAAGGACAAGTGGGGATGATGATGGTGGTAGCAAGTGTATAGTATGAGTTTATAAGGTACATATATATGTATATTGTTTGTTTCACTATCCTTTTGATATTGTATTTGAAATTTAGTTTATTATATACTATGTTTATTGTTCATTTCACTATACTTTTATTGAAAATGCAATCATTTAATTTGTCATAGAACCCTATAATCTGAAAATTAAGATGTATTTGAAAACCAACCTAAATCAATCAATGTTTTCCAAATTGCTTCCATCTCATTTCGGCACATTTTATGTTCCTTTAACTCATAATATATGGTTGAATGTTCTGTTTGCTTCAATTCATCTATATCTACATTTCTACTTTACCTCATCCTCGTTACTTATCACGATAAGTCATCATAACAATCTCCATGATAAGCGGCGATGATGAGGTACTATAATGAAAGATATAAATGTATTGAAGAAAACAAATCATCGATACATTTTTATGTTAAAGAACATAAAATGTGCTGAATGAGATTGATGCAATTCGGAAAACAATGGTCTATTTATGTTGGTTTTCAAGAACAAATTAATCTTCTGACTATATAGTTCTTTACCAATTTGAGTGGTTGTAGTTCTTTAATTAGTGTATGGTTAAACAAGCAATATATATTTGTTCATAATAAACTAAAGGTACATTCCACAACGGTTGAAACTCATAACCGCTGTAATATATCTATATATATCACAACGATTGATAAATATAACCGTTGTAATATAACACGCACTTTCCAGATTACAACAATGCTCCCAGGACCGTGATTATAATTAGCTTACTTACGACAACACTCTACATAACAACCCTTTGCCCACGTCATTATATGTCATTTCCAACCATTGTTAAATGGATTTTTTTGTAGTAGTGATATATAATGATCACTACAATTAATCATACAATGTTCAATAAATGAAATCAAAACATAAATAACATACAACAATGTAGTCCCCCTTCGAACTACCACCACCACAACAATAATTATGCATATTAACATACAAGCATCACACAACTGAGTTATTCATACACCATATACAACTAAATTTAGGCATACAAAACAGTATCTGTCTTTAATCACATAATATCACCAAATAACATTATCTGTTTAATTATAACAATTAATAATTTTTATGAATCAATAATTAACACTTTAAAACTCAATGTAATCATGCAATTAATTAATCTAAGTCATCAAAAACATGTCCAATAACAGTTAACATGAATCGCACGACAACGTAACACATAAAATTCAATTCAACAGCTAGAAACAGAGCCACCAACATTACACCTTAAGTAAAATAGTATATTCACGTCATTAAGTGCACATTCATCCCCTTAAGGCATCACTATGAGATAGTACTACATGTTAGCTTTTCAACACTTCAAACTGCATCCCAAACGGAGTCACAGGTCTCAAATTATGATATTTCTCGTTAGGCATAGCGGAAGTCATGAAGGTTGACGAATGTCACCCAAAACTAGGTTTTTCCCATGGTCAGTTCATCGCTAAGTCTCAAAATCTACGTGTAAATACCCATAATTTATTTTTCTGCATTTTCCACCATAAAAGCCCTTCCAAACCTCCGATTTTGATTCTGTAAAAAGTCTTGATCTCAAAGTTTGACATACAACAATTATCCAATGATTTTTTGTTTACTCAACAATTATCCAATGATTAAAACCACAAATTCATAATTTATCACATATTAACATAAAAAAATAAACAAAATCATGTATTTTCATAGTTTCTCATTTACCCCAAAACTTCAAACCTTCGACGATGGTGGAAAATATTAAAAATTTCAAAACAATAATCACATATCACATTTACTCAAAAATACACATCAATTCAGACAATCAACATCATAATATCATAAAAATTCAAAATTTCATGAATAACCTAATGTCATATTGGAGATTAAGGACTCCTCTACCATTTTAATAATTCTATACCATTTTCTCACTATCAACATACTGTTTTATTTTTATCAACCATCTCACTAACCTCACACACATAAAGCAATATTCAATTTAAATCAATATGTAAAATCATATAAGACCCACCATTAATCTTTCAATCTCATCCTCATCACTTAGTAGAAAAATACACCCTACCCTTCTTAATTTTTCTGAAGACCCTTGCCGTTTTCTTTATTTCTTTTTAATTATCATACAAATTTTCTTTATTTCTTTTTAATTATCATACAAATTTCTTAATATCTAAAGTGATAAAAATGCAATAGTTATTTTGAGAGAGCTATTTTCTTTTTTAAAAAATGATATCCGTCCTTGTCAATGTCTAAATCAAAGGGATTAGATTAATCTTTCTGTTAACTATTATTAAAAGAACTCCAATCTGAAATCTTTAAATGACTAATTCTATCCATGTCTTTCACATGCCACACTTTAGAGTGCTATTAAATAACAATGTAAATACTATCGGTAGGACTAGATAGTTCAGGTGGGGGTGGTTAGATGTTGATAGTAATTAATGACAATACACTTCAAAGTACACACCACACTTCATACACATTAATTATTGATCACAAATGACAAGTATATAATATAGGAAGAAGAATACATACATAACACCAATATTTCCCCATAACCAAAATACTTGCTCACTTAAATCATATGGCATCCATTTTGGCTTTTTCAAATGGTTTTGGAAATCTACAATTCCATCACAAATATAAAGTGCAAATAGATATATTCAAACATGGAGCATGTAGACAAGAAAGAGTGAAGACGAAGACAATTACTTGCATCAACTCGGATCAAAAGGCAGATACATATTTTCATAGGCAGAGCCAAAATGGAAAATCACTACCACAAGAGATTCAGGTAAGTTTTCTTTATATAATGTTACTATTATATCTTTCACCATAGGTATTCGGTCCACTAAATCAATTAATACAATGTTTCATCAAATGGAGAATTTGTTGTAGTTTTTTTTAAGCAAGATGTATATTGATAAAGAGCACAAAAAATACTCACACTTGATACAAAAAGAGAGCGGTTTATGCTCAAAGCAAAAAAGAAGAAATTATTAGCCAATTAAATCTAAGACAAATAGATCAAAGAGACCTTGTCAAATTCATAAAAATTATAATTGGAAGAAGAATTTTTTCTTATGAATGTCCACCGTCAAATATGGAACCTCACTTTCCAAACTATGTCTACCACGTTCCATCTCGAATTTTGAAAAACTATATCTTTCATGAAATGCCATAAAATCCAAAAGATGACCAACCAAACAAAATCTACTCTACCCACCTTCATTTGATTCCGCTTACAAACAAAATATCAATTTAAAAAACTTTCCTTACAACTCGAATTAGCACTCACCGAAACAACTTGTCATAGTTATGTGAGACTTGTAAGATCGTTAGAAACATATATTTGTTCCATTTCCATTAAGGTGATTCATTCCAAATTAAATAAAAATAGCAAACAATTTAAAAGATTCAAAAGTAGTGTAAAACTAAATATTATTGAATATATTTAAATTTTATTTTATAAAAATAGCTTACATCAGTCTAAATTTTAGATCGATTTTTTTAAGAAAACCACACCCCATGCATATATTTCGTTAATTATTAATTTTGTATGAATATAATATATCACATATTGGTGTTTAACTTGTGTTAATATTATTTACTAGTTTAATTTTTTTTAAGCAAGAAGTATATTGATGAGAGTATCAGATCACTCCGTCTGATTACAAAAGAAATGAGGCTATGCTCGAACAAAAAGGATGAAAATTTCCTACCAAATACGCCTAAATCAAATACAATCTGGAATTTTTGTTGAAAATCATATAAGCTATATTTGGTGTAGAAAATTTCCCTTATGAGCAACCACCTCCATAAAAGAAGTTTAATCTTCCAAACCATATCAACTATATTCCACTTGATATTTCTAAAGATAAAATTGTTCCTAAATAACCAAATGATCCAGGTGGTTGCCAACCACACGAAATCTTTAATTTAAACTACGTTTTACTATTTCATTTGTTTAAAATATGATTGATTGTTATTATGTAATATTATTTTTTATCATATTACTTATTATATATTACATCAGAACTATTATTTCATAGTATTTTTATAGTATTAATATTAATAATAAAATAAGTATTATTTAATTAAATATTATTATAAATTATACTAATTAATTGAGTATTTAATATATTAAACCTTATAATTAATAAATTTATAAAAATATATTTATTTTTATTTTATGTATTTAAAGAATATCTTTATGTACTTGCTAGCAAAGACATTTTTTGTTGTTCTAACTCTACCAGAGTGCTGCCATCATTAATGATTTTTGGCCAATTGAAAACAATGATGAATCATGTTATGGCATTGAATTCCAAATATGGCAATCTCTCGTGTTGGTTGAAATTGAGTCACGTTATGGCATTGAATTCCCAATATGGTAATCTCTCGTGTTGGTTGACATTCCAAGATCATCATCTTGCCGATGTCTTTATTAGACTAAATGTGGGCACTCCTATTTAAACTAAATAAATGTTTCTACTCCCATTATCCTGCCATAACTACTCACCCTCTTTATTATTCCTACCCAACTGTCTTTTTTGTGTGATTGTTGATTTTTTTCTTATGAGTTTGATTATTCTTTTTGGATTTGATTTTATATGGGGATAATGAAGATGAATATTAAGATATGAAGATGATAGAGAGTATTAAAATATTTATATCTTTAATTTTCATTTTAATAAAAAAAAATTATATGTAAATAATACATACTTATATAACATGCCGCATGTACAAAAATAAAAAATAATTAAATTTAAAAAGAGATAAGATCCGTGGAGTAAATGTTAAAGTTTTTTTTTATAAGGCAAAATTCATTCAATACCTACTTAAACATCATCAACAAATTTAAAATTGGACAAATCAAATTTATCATGATACAACAAAGAGACAAGAAAACTAATAAGGTTATTATATCACACACAATATGTGGCTCAACAAGGGTGACCTTCGAAGTCAATATATATGTGCATTGATTCCCCTCCTTGTAAATATGAAAGATCTGAAACTTCATGTTTTTTTAACTAAAGCTAGAGTGTTAATCCATCTAGTTTTCATGGTCCAAGGCACGGTGTTTTAATCTTGAGACATAAGAATAACCATATTCGAATCCATTTCCAATCAAACTTTATCAAAATCTGACCTAACAGCCTAATCAATGGCTTTAGTAAAACCAACAAGCTTAGCATGAAATAATTCTCAAATCTCCTCTCATGTGCTTTTTGCTGATGATATTTTCATCTTCTGTATTGGAGCCAATTGCAACATTGAGACCCTAACCAATCTTTTCACTACTTATTTCAACTCCTCATGTCAGATTTTTAGTAGAGCTAAGCCTTTCATGCTATCTAATTTTATTCACTCTTCCTAAAACAAATTACTCTTTTCACATGTTTCTCAAATGGTGTTATACCTTGTACCTAGTTAGGTGTTCCTTGTTCAAAGGCAGACCAAAACCAACTCTCAGATAAAATAATTTCCAAACTTTCAAGGTGGGAAAGGATCTCTTCAATATATGGTTGGAAGGGTTTTGTTGACAAAACCTATGTTGTTAATAGCGGTCGGCGAGGCCGCGATAGAGGAGCGATGTGGAAAGTATGGCGTGGCCTTTTCCGGTGGTACCGATATAGCATAAAATGGTGACTCGGATGGAGTGGTCGCGATCTCGGGTCAGGTAGCAGGGTCGGGTGCGGTTCAAAGGTGGTGGAGCGGCCGATTTATTTGGTTTGGTTCAAAGAGGTCCGAGTCGAGCCGTTTTACCCTCGTTTTTAGAAACCTTAATTCTTTTATTAACCAACTTTGTTTACTGTTAAAAAATATTTTTAATATCTGGACGTTTATTAACCAATTTCATAACTTCATTAACTAATTATTTATTTTTTATTAACCAACTTTGTTTTACTATTAAAAATTATTTTTAATATATGGATGTTTATTAATCAACTTCATCACTTCATTAATCAATTTATTTACATTTCACTACTTAAAGACTTTGTTCATATACTATCCATGACATAGTTCACGTATTGTTCATGACATCATTCATTTTTTATTTTATTTTAAAATATTAATGTTCATCATATAAATACGGAGAATAGTATATACAATGTAATTTTTGGTGTATGATAATGATGTATGAATAACATTGTTTTATTATAAATCGATAGAGTTAGTTATAAAGTAGTTATTTCGTAGAATTTGTTACGTATATAGAATTTTTATTAAGAATAGATTGTTATCTTTGCAGTCTATATAAATACATGCATTGTATTTAAGTTAATCATGAATATTAAAATCATTTTGCTTACTTTTTTTGATGGAATCTGAGCTAGGTTCTGGTAGCGACATAGACATTAACACATACTAGCAAATACCAAAATAAAACTCAAATTACATAAAGTCTTAAACAATAAAATACTTCTAAATCCATAATAGCATACTTCCAACAACAATGATATTCATACAACATCATCATACACCAACATTTACAATGTATACACTGTTCGTCGTATTTATACGATGAATTGTATTTTTTTTAAATAAAAAAATATAAACAGTGTCACGATTAACATATGAAAAATAACATGAACAATGCCTCGTGAACACTACCTTTAAGTAGTGAAACAAAATTGGTTAATAAAATATAAAAATTGGTTAATGAAGTGATGAAGTTGGTTAATAAATCATCACATTTTAAAAATAATTTTTAATAGTAAAACAAAGTTGGTTAGTGAAAAGTAAAAAGTTGATTAATGAAATTATAAAGTTGATTAATAAACGTTCAAATATTAAAAATATTTTTTAGCAGTAAACAAAGTTGGTTAAAAAAATATAAAATGATTGTTAATAAAGTTATGAAGTTGGTTAATCACATAATTTTATATCAATATTATTTAATCTAAAAAATATATTAAAAAATAATAATTTTTATATTAATTTTTTTTACTTAATATTATAATATTTCACTATTGATGAATAGTGAAAATATAATGTAGGGGTGTTCAAATCCAAACCGATCCAAATAAAAACTTCAAATCGATAAAAAAAAACTGAAAGCCACAAAAAACTGAAATTTTCTTAGATGCATTTGGATGTAATTTTGTAATAATCGCTCGGTTCGAATCGAATTTTGGATTGATTTTTTAAAACCAATCCAAACTAAACCAAACTATATATATATATATATATATATATATATATATATATATATATATATATATATATATATATATATATATATATATATATATATATATATATATATATTAATTATTAGTATATATGTTGTGTTAATTTAATATTAGATGATACTTATTTTTTAAATACTATTCATTATTTTGATTTAATCTATTTATTTTTATTATATTTATATTGTAATATTAGTTTTTTATATAATATATTATATATTATATCAAACTTATTATTTATTAGTATTTTTAAAATATTAATAAAAGCTATAATTTGTAAATTTGATATCCAAAAAATCGATCCAAATCGAGTAAATTTATTTTTGAATTGGATGATACTTTGGTTTAAAGATGATCCAAATGGAAAACGAAATAATAAGAAATCTGGATAAAATAATAAGAAATCTTTTCTAATTTAACTAAAAGTGCTAGAATATCCGGTTTATAAAAAAAATATTCGTTTTTTTTCGGGTCTTCCATATTTTTAATTTAGTGATATTAGTTAGAAATTTACGATAATCCTCCTGAAATTTGAAGAGTATCGTAAATTTTTACAGGTCAATGGTCCAGGATCATGGGAATCAATGGAGGGTCTCCTTCATTGCTCTGCAAATTCAGTTCCTTTATCTCCTATCAACTTCTTGGAGAGAGCAGCAAAGGTTTGCACTGACAGAACATCTCTTGTCTATGGTTCCTTGACCTATAACTGGGGACAAACTCATGAACGTTGTCTCAAACTCGCTTCTTCTCTTACTCAACTAGGAATTTCTCGTGGAGATGTGGTGAGTCGTGTTCTTTTTTAGTTCTAACCGTCTCAGGTTCGAATGCTGCTAAGTACAAATTGCTTATATAAAAAAAATGATACGTATATGTTTTAAGATTTGTGCATGTTTTTAAACAGGTTGCGACACTGGCACCTAATGTCCCTGCAATGTATGAGCTACATTTCGCAGTACCAATGTCTGGATCCATTCTCTGTACTCTTAACTCACGTCTCGACGCAAACATGGTTTCCGTCCTATTAGAGCATTCGCAAGCAAAGATTCTTTTTGTTGACTGTCAATTACTTGAAATTGCCCGTGGCGCATTGGAGCACTTAGCCAAAAGATCAAAAAAGAAACCAATTTTAGTCATGATCATGGATTTTAATTGCACATCTACTATTGACAGTAGTTCAATTAGTTACGAATACGAAAAACTTGTAACTAATGGACGCGATGATTTCGATATTTTGAGACCAGAGAGTGAGTTAGATCCTATAAGTATAAATTACACTTCTGGAACAACTTCTAGGCCTAAAGGAGTTGTGTTAAGCCACAGAGGTGCTTATCTAAACTCTCTCGCGACGGTTCTACTCTTTCAAATGAAGCTTTTTCCTGTTTATCTTTGGAATGTTCCGTTATTTCATGGCAATGGTTGGTGTCTAGCTTGGGGAGTTGCAGCGCAATTCGGAACCAATATTTGTATAAGGAAAGTCTCTCCGAAAAATATAATTGATAATATAGTTCAACATAGAGTTACATACATGGGAGGAGCTCCTACTGTGATGAACATGATTGCGAATTATACATTGATGTCGAATAGAAAACTGCTGAATCATAGGGTAGAAGTGTTAACAGGAGGTTCCCCTCCACCGCCGCAGATTCTTTCGATAATGGAAGAGAATGGTTTTAATATTACTCATATGTATGGCCTCACAGAAACATTAGGTGCAGGGAGTTTTTGCGCGTGGAGACCTGAATGGGACATGTTGTCTCCGGAAGAAAGATCGAAGATGAAAGCTAGACAAGGTGTGCCACATGTAGGAATGGATGAAATTGATGTCAAAGATCCTGAAACTATGGAAAGTGTTCCAGCCAATGGAAAAAGTGTCGGCGAGGTAATGTTTCGAGGGAATACAATGATGAGTGGTTACTTTAGAGATTTGAGAGTAACAAAAGAAGCATTTAAAGATGGTTGGTTTCATAGTGGAGATTTAGCTGTGAAACACTCTGATGGATACATCGAAATCAAGGACAGATTGAAGGACATTATAATATCGGGTGGAGAAAACATCAGCTCGATCGAGGTTGAAACTGTTTTGTATAGCCATCCTGCGGTTCTTGAAGCTGCTGTTGTTGCAAGACCAGATGATCTATGGGGCCAAACTCCTTGTGCATATGTGAAATTGAGAGACGGGTTCGATGCAGATGTTGAAGAAATAATAACGTTTTGCAGGGATCGTTTGCCGCATTTCATGGCTCTGAAAACAGTTATTTTTCTGGATATGCCTAAAACTTCAACAGGTAAAATACAGAAGTTTGTTTTGAGGGAGAAAGCTAAGGCCTTGGGAAGCATCTCTGGACCCCTAGATGGTAAAAATAAGTTTGATAAGTGCTCAAGTCAGTATGAAGACTAAATAGATTACACATTTGTTCTACATGAAAGGAAGATTCAATAAATCTTCCATTTGAGAGATTCATAAGTTTTTATCATTTCATTATCATATTTTAGCTTACTTTATTTTATCTTTAAGTAGTTTCTATATTCTCTCTCTATTTAAATAAACTATATATTGAAGTGTAACTCAACTTTATAATATACTATAAATATTTTTCTACAATGTGAATCATTCATTCATCATTCAACATATTTCTAAAAATAAAAATGAAATTTCATGTTGAACTTATTTTTTTGTCACAATCAGAAAGGCTGCTTATAGTTATACTTCCCAAAGCCTTGGCTTTCTCCCTTAAAATATACTTTTGTATTTTCCCTGTAGAAGTCTTTGGCATATCTTGAAATATGATTGTTTTTGGAGCCATGTAATGAGGCAAACGTTCCCTACAAAAGGCTATTATCTCTTGAGCATCTGCATCAAGTCCTTCTTTCAGCTGCAGAAAAGCACAAGGAGTTTGACCCCAATGATCATCCGGTCGGGCAACAACTGCAGCCTCATCAATAGCTGGATGACTATACAAAAGGGTTTCTACCTCAACCGAGCTAATATTTTCTCCTCCAGAGACTATTATATCCTTCAATCTATCCTTAACTTCTATGTAACCATCAGAATGTTTCACAGCAAGATCCCCACTATGAAACCAACCATCTTTGAAAGCTTCTTTTGTTGCTTTCAAATCTCTAAAATAACCACTCATCACTGTATTCCCCTTAAACATTATCTCGCCAACTGTTTTTCCATCGGCTGGGACACTTTCCATTGATGAAGAATCTTTGACATCAATTTCCTCTAATCCTACATGAGGCACACCTTGTCTAGCTTTCATCTTCGATCTTTCTTCCAGAGGCAGCATGTCCCACTCAGGTCTCCATGCACAAAAACTCCCGGGGCCATATGTTTCTGTCAAACCGTAGAGATGAGAAACGCTAAAACCAATCTCTTCCATCTTGGAAAGGATCTGCGGCGGAGGAGGAGAACCTCCTGTCACCACTATAACCTTGTGATCGAGGGGCTTTCTATGAATTGACGCGGAATTTGCAATCATGTTGAGCACTGTAGGTGCTCCTGCCATGTGTGTCACCTTATGCTGAATTATATTGTTAAGTATGTCTTTTGGAGAAACTTTCCTTAAACAAATATTTGTGCCAAATTGAGCTGCTACACCCCAAGGGAGACACCAACCATTGCAATGGAACAACGGAACATTCCAAAGATAAACCGGAAATATGTTCATTTGAAAGAGTAGAACTGTTGCTAGAGAGTTTAGATAAGCACCTCTGTGACTGTAGACAACTCCTTTAGGCCTAGATGTGGTGCCTGAGGTGTAATTTATACTTATAGGATCCCATTCGCTCTTCGGTTTCACAATATTAAAACCATTATGGCCAACATCAATTAGCTTCTCATACTCGTAACTAGTTGATGTACTGTTGACAGTAGATGAGCAATCAGAATCTGTGATTATGACTATAATAGGCAACTCCCTTCCTCTTTGGCGCAGCAAGTCTAATGCTCCCTGAGCAATTTCAAGTAGTTGGTAGTCTGCGAAAAGGATCTTTGCTTGTGAATGCTCTAATAGGACTGAAACCATAGCTGCATCTTGGCGAGAATTAAGTGTACAAAGAATGGCTCCAGCCATAGGTACTGCAAAATGCAGCTCGTACATTGCAGGAACATTAGGTGCTAGTGTGGCAACCTGTTTACAAACAACATTGAATAGCATCCAGAAAATTAGAGCTAGTAACTAGAAAACTTGAGTTGATGGAAAGGATTGTCTCATATAAAGTTGAATCTGAGAAAGTTACAGATAGAATCATACAGTGCCATAAACTAGCTATAGAGGTGAAATCAGTAAAACTCCACAACTTTGTTTCTTACATTTGTTTCCAATGTGTGTGAAAAGTGATTAATGCACAATGTTTGTGAATGTTGCAAGTCTCATAAAGAAAAACATGCATCAGCTCTGAAAAATCGTAAAAAAAAAAATAAAAAAAAAGGCACGACTCACCACATCTCCACGAGAAATTCCTAGTTGAGTAAGAGAAGAAGCGAGTTTGAGACAACGTTGATGAGTTTGACCCCAGTTATAGGTCAAGGAACCATAGACAAGAGATGTTCTGTCTGAGCAAATCTTTGCTGCTCTCTCCAAGAAGTTGATAGGAGATAAAGGAACTGAATTTGCAGAGCAATGAAGGAGACCCTCTATTGATTCCCATGATCCTGAAACATTGACCTGTAAAAAGTTACAAGTGTTTTACATAAGGTGAGTTTCAATTGTGATACCTCTTCAAATTTCAGGAGGATTATCGTAAATTTCTAACTAATATCACTAAATTAAAAATATACAAGCCTTCAATTTTAGCATAGAGTCTTTGGTCCTCAAAATCTCTGTCATGCAGCATAGAGTCTGCAATTTTAGCACAAAGGAAAGGGAATAGATTTGTCCAATTTTCAGGGAAAGTCCAATGACCCTCAGAATGGAATAAAAACTGAAATTTGTTTGGATGAACACATGGAAAACAATTTGGAGTTCTTGAATGATCATCTTATAAGTCTGTACTTGTCTATATAATCAACATTTTTATCCTTAGGTATATCAACATAGATCATTGGAAATGCTAACAACTGTCAAAGTAAAATTTCATCATCTTCATATCTTACTATTCATCTTCATCATCCCCATATAAAATCAAATCCACAAAAAAATAATCAAACTCGTAAGAAAAAAATCAACAATCACACACAAAAAAAAAATGGTAGGAATAATAAAGAGGATGGGTAGTAAGACTGGAAATGAGTCGACCCGAACTTGATTCGTTAAGAATTGGTTCAACTTAAATTTTGATTTGAGTTCGACATAATTTTTTTTTTTTAACTCAAATTTGACTAGTTTATTGTAACTTCACGAATAACTTGATTCAACTCGATAGACTCAACTCAGTTCACTGATTTCAAATATTTAAAAGATATTTTTTTTTTAAATTTGTTTATTTTTTATGTATTTGATATTTTAAAATACTTTTTTAAAAAGAAAATATATTGTAATAAAATTAAAATAATAAGATTATTAAATTACACATTTAAAACCTT
Source organism: Lathyrus aphaca (assembly GCA_963966055.1). Classification (NCBI taxonomy): domain Eukaryota; kingdom Viridiplantae; phylum Streptophyta; class Magnoliopsida; order Fabales; family Fabaceae; genus Lathyrus; species Lathyrus aphaca. Next base: position 400,566,659 of record OZ014522.1, on the reverse strand, counting down.
AAATCCTTGAATTTAAATTAATTAAAGTAAATTCTAAAAATAATATAAAGTGATATGTTATAAATTAAAAAAAAAAAACATTATTTTCTTAAAGATAGATTAAAAAACTTACCTTAATCTCTTGTGATAGTGGTCTTCCATTTTGGCTCTGCCTATGAAAATATGTATCTGCCTTTTGATCCGAGTTGATGCAAGTAATTGTCTTTGTCTTCACTCTTTCTTGTCTACATGCTCCATGTTTGAATATATCTATTTGCACTTTATATTTGTGATGGAATTGTAGATTTCCAAAACCATTTGAAAAAGCCAAAATGGATGCCATATGATTTAAGTGAGCAAGTAGTTTGGTTATGGGGAAATATTGGTGTTATGTATGTATTCTTCTTCCTATATTATATACTTGTCATTTGTGATCAATAATTAATGTGTAGGAAGCGTGGTGTGTACTTTGAAGTGTATTGTCATTAATTACTATCAACATCTAACCACCCCACTCTAAGAGTCGCATGTGAAAGACATGGATATAATTAGTTGTTTTAACATTTCAGTTTCGTAATAATAGTTAACACTTTTTGTGCTGAGATTGTTTCTGAAAATTTAAAAATGACATCTAAATTTTAAAGATATTCCTTTAGACGGATCTAAAATCACACAAACTAATTGTAGGCAAAACACCTCTATTTTGTTTCAAAAAATATTTAAAGATATAAAGTATTATTTTATTACCATTATCTCTACTTTCTTCTCATTATGACCAACAATTATCCTTGCATGGATGAAAAATTTCAAAAATATATTTTCAAACTTTTTTTTTTAACAAAATAAGGGTTGACCCAATTTTGTGAAAGGAGTGAGGACACACCCATGAGTCATCTAGACACGCGTCGGCTAGGTTCTGTCCGGTCTAGATGAATTAATTTTTTGAACCCGAATTTAATTATCATTAATTAATTAATTCGGTAGAAATTAAATATATTTATTTAATTATTATGTAGAAAAATAATTAATCTTAAATATTAATTAATTTCGAAATGGTCCTTTAACCTAAATTTTGACTTGTTATACACTCCAAGTTCTGACTAGTTGTGTAACCGCCATATTGACTGGGCAGGTTCCACTCTCCCACGTTCTTCTCCAGGTTTTCCTCCCACGATTTTCTCCACTCACAAAATTCGTTGCCTATAAATACTGGTCTTCAATTCATTTATGAGTGCACCGAAATTCGTATTCTCTCTTCTCTCTTTACTCACTTCATCTCTAAAATTTCTTATTTCGTGACTGCCTTTTTCTGCCATTAACGACTGGATTAATTCCAGATACTGCGAAGGTGTATTTCTAGATCGATTTATCAGGTTGCAACTGATAAATCGTACTTTCGAACGAGCTGTTTTATCTTGGAGACGTCGTCGCAAACTCGACTGCTTTGCATACTTTTGGCAGTACGACGAAACGTCTTACAGAAAGCGACCTGGTACGCGACTCATCCCAATAATTTCTTTGTGCCATTTTTTTTCAAAACCGGAAACAACAATTTTAAGACGATTTCATAACTGCCATGACAACTGAGGAAATTATCGGTACTACTGCGGCCGCTTCTGTCTCTGACAAACTGTTTCAGTTTGAGGGTTCTAATTTCAAACGTTAGCAAGCTAAGATGAAATTTTTCTTAACTCTGAAAAAGGTTGCCCACGTTCTGACTGAGGATATCCCGGTTGTCCTTTCTTGATCTGCTGAACTACCTAATGGTAAGTCACTTGCAGAATCAGACGGGACTTCCCAAACACCTGAATCAGATGTTGTAAAAGCTAAGGTTGCAACAGATGACTTACAGCTCAGGAAAGAAATCGCCCTATGGCACGAGAATGATTATCTGTGCAAAAATCACATTCTGAACGGTCTTGCTGATGACATGTACGACTACTACAGTAGTTACAAGACTGCTAAACAGGTTTGGGAGGCTCCGCAAAGGAAATATGATACTGAAGAAGCAGGTGCGAAGAAATATGTTGTCAGTCGCTATTTGAACTACAAGATGGTGGATGAAAAGTCTGTGGAAGCTCAAAGCCACGAAATCCAGAAAATTTCTCATGAAATTATTACAGAAGGCATGCCCCTCAATGAACAATTTCAAATTGCTATCATCATTGACAAACTGCTCCCTGGTTGGAAAGATTTAAAAAATTTGCTTCGCCACAAAACAAAAGAATTTTCAATCGAGAGTCTGATTACTCGCCTTTGAATTGAAGAGGAAGCTCGAAAACAAGATAAAAAATATGAAGTCTTAGTTGTTTCTAACAACAAAAGTGATTCGGTGTGGTTCTGAAGCCTACGGACAAACCTTTAAAGAATCAGAACCGCAATGTTGCGAACCGAATTAAGAATGAGAATCCCTCTAGGGCCCCATCTGCTCCATTTTCTAGGCAACAACCTCCACCTCAAAGAAATGATGCTCCGGTTTTCTTTTTCTACAATTGTGGAAAACCGGGTCATATGGCAAAAAAAATGTAAGAGCAGGCATAAACCTGTTGCTGGCTCAAATGCTCAGGTTAACCTGACTGATGAGCAATTCATTGCTATGATCACTGAAGTCAAAATGGTTAGTGGGAGTGATGGTTGATGGATAGACACTAGCGCCACTCATCATGTCTGTTATGATCGTGCTATGTTCAAGACATACATGATTGTTGGAGATAAGAAAGTGTTGTTGGGAGATGCTCACACCACTAACGTTGCTGGAATTGGAGATGTAGAGCTGAAGTTCACCTCAGGAAGGACTTTGATCTTGAAGGACGTCATGCACGTTCCTGAAATTAGGAAGAATCTTATTTCTGGTTTTCTTTTGAATAAGGATGGGTTTAGTCAAACTATAAGGGCAGATTTGTACATCATCACTAAAAATGATATTTTTGTTGGGAAAGGGTACGCCACTGATGGCATGTTTAAGTTGAATGTTGATTTGAATAAAATTTCTCCTTCTGTTTACTCTTTGTGTGATTTTAATATTTGGCATGGTAAACTTTGTCACGTTAATAAGCGGATTATTTCTAATGTAAGCAACTTAGGTCTAATCCCTAAATTAAATGTGAATTTTGTAGTCAAGCTAAAATAACAAAGACTTCGCATAAATCAATTATAAAAGAATCTGATCCCCTAGATCTTATACATTCTGATATATGTGAATTAGATGGAAGTTTAACTAGAAATTGTAAATGTTATTTTATCACTTTTATTGACGATTGCTCTGATTATACTTATGTATACCTAATGAAGAATAAAAGTGAAGCGCTTGACATGTTTAAGAGGTATGTAATTGAAATTGAGAATCAATTTAACAAGAAGATTAAGAGGCTTCGTAGTGATAGGGGAACTGAATATGACTCTAGTTTATTTAATGACTTTTATATTAAACATGAAATTGTACATGAAACGACTGCTCCATACTCTCCTGAAATGAATGGTAAAGCAGAAAGAAAGAATAAAACTCTTACTGAACTCGTTGTTGCAATTATGTTGAATTCTGGTGATGCACCTCACTGGTGGGGGAAAAATTTATTGACTGTTTGCTATGTCCTGAATAGAGTTCCCAAGTCAAAAAGTAAGATCTCACCTTATGAGATATTCAAGAAAAGACAACCAAATTTGTCTTATTTGAGAACTTAGGGTTGTCTGGCTTATGTCAAGATTCCGAATCCGAAACGAGTTAAACTCGCTAGTAGAGCCTATGAATGTGTATTCATTGGGTATGCAGCAAACAGTAAGGCATACAGGTTTTATGATCTAAATGCCAAAGTGATCATAGAATCCAACGATGTTAAATTCTATGAAGACAAATTTTCTTTCAAATCAAGAAATAGTGGGGGCACCCAATCGAGTCACATTCCTGTGATAAAAAGTACTGAAAGCAGCAAAAATGTAGAAACTGAACTTCGAAGAAGTAAAAGAGCAAGAGTTGCTAAAGACTATGGGCCCGATTATGCGGCTTATAATGTTGAAGAAGATCCAATAAATCTTTAATAAGCAATGTCATCTATGGATGCAGATTTATGGCAAGAAGCTATAAATGATGAGATAGATTCTCAAGAGTCTAACAAGACTTGGCACTTAGTAGACTTACCTCCTGGTTGTAAACCAATTGGTTGTAAATGGGTTTTGAAAAAAAACTAAAACCTGATGAAACTATTGATAAATACAAGGCTCGCCTTGTAGCCAAAGGTTTTAGACAAAAAGAAAATATAGATTTCTTCGACACATTTTCTCCCGTCACTAGAATTACATCCATTAGGGTACTCATTTCAATAGTTGTTATTTATAACTTATTAGTACACCAAATGGATGTTAAAACGACTTTTTTAAATGGTGACTTAGAAGAAGAAATCTATATGGAACAACCAGAAGGTTTTGTGATCCAAGGACAAGAAAACAAGGTCTGTAAGTTGGATAAGTCTATGTATGGAATAAAACAAGATCTTAAACAATGGCATGAACAGTTTGATAACTTAATTATTATTAATGGGTATAAAGTGAATGAAAGTGACAAATGCATTTATTATAATCTGATAATCGCATTTGTATTGTCATATGTCTATATATAGACGATCTACTCATATTTGGATCAAACATTCAGGCCATTAATGATACGAAATCATTGTTGTGCAATAACTTTGATATGAAAGACCTCAGAGAAGCAAGCATGATCCTGGGTATCAAGATCACGAGATCCAAACAAGGAATTTCTTTGGATCAATCTCACTATGTGGAGAAAATCTTAAAGAAATAAAAATACTTCGACTGTAAACCTGCGTGCACACCTTATGATCCAAGTGTGAATCTGTTTAAGAACACTGGAGAAAGTGTTAGACAAACAGAATATGCGAGCATCATTGGCAGTCTTAGGTATGCCACTGATTGTACTAGACCCGACATTGCATATGTAGGATTATTGTGCAGATTTACAAGTAAGTCGAGTAACGAGCATTTGCAAGCTATTAAGCGAGTCATGAGGTACCTTAAAAGGACTAAGGACCTCGGCCTACACTATCATAAATTTCTTGCTGTACTAGAAGGGTATAGTGATGCAGATTGAAACACCTTATCAGATGATTCCAAAGCTACTAGTGGCTATATATTTAGTATAACTGGAGGAGCTGTATCTTGGAAATCAAAGAAACAAACCATCTCGGTTCAATCCACAATGGAGTCTGAAATGATAGCACTAGCTACAGCTAGTGAAAAAGCAAGTTGGTTAAGATGCTTGCTAGCTGCGATTCCCTTATGGTAAAAACCTATGCCAGCTGTGTTGATCCACTGCGATAGTACCGCAGCTATTGCAAAAGTTGAGAACCGTTATTATAATGGTAAAAGACGTCAAATTAGAAGAAATCACATCACCGTTAGAGATTGTATCTCCAAAGGAGCTGTGAGAGAGGATCATATACGCACTGATGAAAACTTAGCAGATCCTTTGACGAAAGGATTAGCTAGAGAGAAAGTCCAGAATACATCCAAGAAGATGGGACTAATGCCTATAAAGAAATGATTTACTCATGATGGTAACCTGACCTAAATGACTAGAGATCCCAAGAACTAGGTTCAATGGGTAATAACAAGTTGTGAGTAATATGAAATGACCATGCAAGTGAAGCATGAACCCTAAAGTAATAAGAGGATGAGATAATAGAAACTCTTAATGAGATCTATACATTGTATGAGGGAGTACCTAGGCTACATGATTACTCTTGATAGACTCACCTATGTGACTATGGAACTGAGGCCGGTAACTATGAAATTTCGAGGCAAAATTCCTAGAGCCTTCCCTAAACCGGGATACACATGCAGGGCCATTAAAGCACTGGCTATTAGAATACGCCTTACGAAAAGGTTGTGTGCGAGTATGATGTCTGAGATAGAGTTCAAGACAATAGTGTCACTCTTGTTGAATCAAAATCCTACTTGTTAAGCTAAGGTTCAAGTCGTAGACACTTTTGCTTATGCACAATCTTAGAAACGTCTAACGTACTTCTAAAATCACCTTTTAAATTCAAGAGGAGGATTGTTGGGATGATGTTAATTTGGAGTGAGAATTGGAGTGATTATTGACATTAAATGTGCAATAAATATACACAAGTAAGAACTAGTTTGGAAGTGAATTTGAAAAGATTCATTTTAGTCTCACATAGGAGGGAACACAAATATTAGTAGTGTATATATTCCAACTTGGACAATTGGGATTGGGCCCCAAGGGGCACCCAATTTTGTGAAAGGAGTGAGGACACACCCTTGAGTCATCTAGACACACGTGCGCGCGCCGCCGTCCGTCCGACCGGCCGACTCGGTTCGGTTCGGTCCGGTCCGGTCTAGATGAATTAATTTTTTGAACCCGAATTTAATTATCATTAATTAATTAATTCGGTAGAAAATAAATATATATATATATATATTTAATTATTATGTAGATAATTAATTAATATTAAATATTAATTAATTACGAAATGGTCCTTTAACCTAATTTTTGACTTGTTATACACTCCAAGTTCTGACCAATTGTGTAACCGTCATATTGACTGTGCAGGTTCCATTCTCCCACGCTCTTCTCCACGTTTTCCTCCCACGATTTTCTCCACTCACAAAATTCATTTGTGAGTGCATCGAATTTCGTATTCTCTCCTCTCTCTTTACTCACTTCATCTCTAAAATTTCTTATTTCTTGACTGACTTTTTCTGCCATTAACGACTGGATTAATTCCAGATACTGCGAAGGTGTATTTCTAGATCGATTTATTAGATTTTAACTGATAAATCGTACTTTCAAACGGACTGTTTTATCCTGGAGACGTCGTCGCAAACTCGATTGCTTTGGATACTTTTGGAAGTACGACGAAACGTCTTAAAGAAAGCGACCTAGTACGCGACTCGTCTCGATAATTTCTCTGTGTCATTTTTTTTAAAAACCGGAAACAACAACTACTAACATTAATGTTTTTGAATTAAATCAAGAATATATAATAGTAATATATGCATTAATTACTTGTGCATATAATAGTGATTAAGATTTAAGGGTTTTTATTTTGTTTATAATACTCTCTCCATTTTACAATAAGTGTCATTTTTTATTTATTTATCTCAAATTATTTATCTTTTTAGAATATCAATGTGATATTTTAATTCATATAACTACTCCACTATCTATTATTAATAAGATTACTTTAGTAAATAATATTCATTTTATCATTAAAATCAACACAATTAATCATTATCTTAAAAGTAGAAAAATCTTTTTAAAAAAAACACCTATTATAAATTGGAGGAGTTTAAAACAAAGGAAGTAATAGCTTGAAAGTAGAAAATAGACAATATTTATTAAGGATAAAATATATTGATAAAAATTAATTAATGTAACATAAAAAGATTGTTATTTTAGAACACATTTTTTTTGTTAAGTTTTATTTTTATTTTTAATTTTGAGTCTGAGTGAGTAGTAAACAACTACAATACTTTGAATTTTAATGTTATATATATATATATATATATATATATATATATATATATATATATATATATATATATATATATATATATATATATATATATATATATATATATATATATATATATATATATATATATATATATATATATATATATATATATAATTGTTATAATAATATCAAGTACTCTCTCCTTGTTATATATATATTTTATTAAATATAATTGATAAAATAGTTGAATAAAGTAAAGTTAATAAATAAAATTATAATAGTAAAATAATAATAAAATTAATATTAAATTAATATTATAAAAGAGCAATTATTTTAAGATTATAAAAAAGTCGTAAATGATACGAGACTGAGGGAAGAGAGTAAGTGATTAATAACTTAACTTTAGAGATTAATAAAAGACTAATTAGTTAATAAATTAAATTTATTTTGCAAAAATATCTCTCCATCATCATCACATAAACAAGTAAAATATAGGTTTAATATGAGTTGATTTGATTTAATGTAAAGGTGACCATTAATTCAATCAAGCAAATACGTGATACCCTCGCTCAAGATTCATGCACTTGTGATTTATTTTTCTCTTTATGCTTTTTGATGTTTTCCTTGTCAAAGAGTTCAACGCTAAGCACATGATTTGTTCAAACAATATTAAATGTCTTTCTCAAACATTATCTAATATATAAGTTATGATAGTATCTCAATGGTCTTATTTGTTGGGGCGAATTCGGGAGATTAACGAGTAAACATTTTTTTTATTTGTGACATATTTTTGTGAAAGACACACCACATATTTACCTAAAATTTAAAGGTGATAGATGTGTGGGTTCTCTCACTTATATAGTGTTCAATCTTCTCTTTTCTAATCAATGTGAGACTTCTTCCGCACACTTGATTCTCAACACTCCCCCTCAAGTGTGAGTCTATACACAATGATCCCCCTCAAGTGGATGTTCTCTCTTCCACATACACTTGTATCACCCACACCTATAGGAACACACCCACACCTGCTGGAAGTGTTTTGATACAAGTAAGCAGATCCCTTCACTCGAAACTAGGCTCTGATACCACTGTTGGGCGGATTCGGGGAGGTCAACGAGGAAATATTTTTTTACTTGTGACACACCTTTGTGAGAGACACACCATATATCCACCTAAAACCTTAAGGTGATAGGTGTGTGTGTTCTCTCACTTATATAGTGTTAATCTTCCATTTTCTAATCAATGTGAGACTTCTTCCTTACACTTGATTCTCAACATTATTTATCTACTCAATAGATGAAAGACATCGACAAAGGAGAACAATAATCTTACGTGAAAATTTATATATCACACCGGATCAAATTATAAAAAATTAGGGAATTCTTATCCCATCCCATGCATCTCTCACACACCATGTGTGTCGTACCCCGAAAAATACGACCTCACGACGAAAGGGTGCCGCGGGAAAAAATTAAAATGATCAACAAAGTCGCCACCGAACTTATTTTATTCCGATTAAGGAAAAGGAAAATATCGAGAAACCTTTTTTGAAAACGGATAGGGCTTGGTCCTTGGAACCAGATTTTGAGTTCGTGAGTCGATTCCGTAAGGGGAAGGTATTAGCACCCCTTATGTCCGTTGTACTCAAAGGGAACCTCTTAGTTTGATTTGTGATTGAATGTCTTAACGAATGTCATTTATCTTCTTCGAATAAAGCGGAAATAAAATGCGATACGATTCTAAACTAGGATTAGTATTAAAGGGGTGAATGGTGGTTAGATTCCTAGGGTGCTCGGCAAGGAGTGAGATCCGTGTGCCTACGTATTCCCTTGTGCAATGGGAAAGTCAGAGCCTCGTAGTTCGTAGTTCTAAGGTTGGTTAGTTGGTTGATTTTATCAGGCGTCAATTGCTCACACCCGAAACAGATGCCTCATGTTTAAACAATTGAAGAAAAGCATCGGAGATTCAACACTTGTCTTTTTCACCTTGTTTCGATAGTTGTTAAGTGTTTTGTTAATCTAAGACCGCTTGATGTTGGATCAAGGGTTTGGTTCTAAAAGTAACGTTTTGGTTTTTTGGTTTGATGGCGATGCGTGAAGCAGTCGATTTACAGGTAAATGCAAATGGAGGTTTATTGTTTTGAGTTGGTTAGGTATATCCGATTCATAGTCCCTAGGGGTGCTCCTAGTAATACGAAACCATAACCGAATGAATTGTACGAGTGTGCGAGTGAAACCGCTTGGCGTTGGACCAAGGGTTCCCGAGTGAAATAAAATCGATAAAATGTGGAAAATAAAATGTGTACAATGTAATGGGAGAGGGATACATGTAAGTTACACGGGATTGCGAGAAATAAATGGTATCGTTGTAGTTTGCCCAAGAGGAAGTGTGTGTGCAGTGTACTAAACTATTCAGAGGCGTTGAACATTTTTATTCGGAGGCAACTATTCGGAGGCGTTGGACCTTTTCGGATGCGTCGAAATGTGGTTCGTTAACTACCTTAGAACTGGTTCAAAGTTTAGAACTGTTCTATGAGGAGTCGAATCGTTTTATGTATTAAAAAGCGATAAATAAAATAAAATGATATAACCAATAAATAAAAATAATAAATTAAATTAAATTGCGAAATAAAAAATAAATCGAAATAAAATGGTGGAAAAAAATAAACTAAATTACATAGGCCTCATATTGATCGAGTATCACCGATTTAATGAAATCGGGCGAAACGTCGACCGTTTGTTATATCATCGGCCCGAAAATTAAAACTTAAACAATATTTAAACGAACTAAAAAATGACAAAAATCTAAAACAAGATCATAATAAACCAAATCTTAAAAATATAAAAAAGAATATAATATAAATGCATCAAAAGGTAACAACTTGCGAAAATAAACACGTAAGGGGGTTTGAACCTAATCAGGGGAGGTGTTAAAACCAAATGCCATGGGCTGAGCCCAATCCCTCAATAAATCAGCCAAATCTAATAATAAAGTAAATAATTAAAATAAAAATAAAAATAAAAAATAAAATCAAAAATCAAAACAATATCTGCAATAGTCAAAATGCAACCTACCTAAAAACTCAGAACGCGACGCCCTCACCTCTCTCTATCACGCTCTCAAGATCAACGGTGTAAACGGCCTCCTCTCGTGGATTTGTGCTTGATGGTTTCAAAACTCAAAAAAAGAAAAACATATTCCTTTAAATCTCGTTTCACGACCTGTTTCTCTCTATGGTTGAATCGCTCGAAATCACTTTACGACGGTTTGTGGCTGAATTCACAGGTTTGTTCGCGCTCTCGCTCATCTCACTCTCGCTCTATTTTCCGCGGAGGTTTTAAAAGGATTTCGGTGGATTTATGGCGGATTTAAAGGTTTTCTCAAAGATGCTTAATGGAGGGTGGCGACGGAATTGGGTCTGTTAAGGTCTGTGCTACGCTCTGTTTGTCGGTAAGGCTTTTGGTTCGACGGCGGTGAGTTTGGTGATTACGGGTTTGAGAAGATTCAGTTTCGGAGAGATGACGGTGGTGATGTGGCTCGTGCGGTGTTTCTGCGGCTTGTATGTCTTTTTGTGCTTTAATGTTTGAAGGTTGTTGCGTTTGGGTTGGCCGACGGTAAATGATGAAATGGAAGCTTATGGTGGTTTTGTGGTATAACGGTTTTATAGATCTTTATTTGTGAAGGTTTTTTTTTTGTTTTCAGATTTTGGGAGCTGAGTATGAGTGTTATGCAGGTTTCTTTTTTGATTTTTTTTAGTGTACTATCATTATTGATGGAAGAAGAAAGGAGTATAGATAACGGTTTGTGGAGATGATGTTTACTGAAAGTTTTGAGGAAAAAAAAGCAAAAAAAGTTGCAGGTTGTTTACCATATGAAAATTTTGGAATTTTTGAAGTTTGGTTTTTTTTTGTATATTTCTTGCAGAAATTTTCTGGTTTTCCAAACTTAGGATTAGAGGAGAATGAGTTTGTACTTATAAGGGGAATTGAGAGGGTATAAGAGGAATATTGTGTAGAAATTTTTGGATAAGAATTGAAGAGAATGTGTTGTGATTTGCTGTGAAATTGGTTGTGAGTGGAAATGGTGTTATGCGGAATGCACGAGTTTGTTGCGAGAAAAATGGTGTGAGGGGAGTAATTGTAGTGTTGCTTGTGTGTGTTGTCTGTATGCGTCACATGGTGTGGGTCCTGATACAATATTTATTTTCATAAAACTTGCAACAAACATAAACAATATGAGTTAATATGAACCAAATGGGCCTAGGGAATTAGTAAAGGACCTTAGAAGCTTTTTTTCTAAAAGAATGAGCTTTATGAATAATGATACAAAATAAAAAATATTAATAATAATAATAGTACTAATAATAATGATAATAATAAAAATAGCAATAATAATAAAAATAAAAGATTATAATAAAAATAATAATAATAATACAATAGAAGATAATAATAATGATAATAATGATAAGAAATAGATTTTTTGTAATTTTGATAATGAACTAAACAAAAAAATAAAATTTAAAATAATATGAAAAGAAAATAAAATGTATTTTTTGGATTTAATTTTTTTTATAAAAAATGATAGATAGAAAATGAAAGTGAGAATTGGACAAATAACCTCCACACAACACCACACGCGCAAACACCGACAAACCCAAACTGACTCGATTTTTTCGCATAAAAGAAAATGACATATTTTTGGATTTTTTGAAATAACGGTTAGACAGTAAAATAAAACGGTGCGGGTAGGACAAATTTGGGGTATGATAGTTGCCTCCATCGAATTGACTTAGACCGAGTAAGATGAATTGATCTGCATTCATACTTTCAAGGTATAAGACAATTAGATACTAACAGACTCTGAATTTGTCCGTAAAAGAAAGAAATTGTACAGTAAATCGATGATTAAAATTGGAAAATAAAGGTGATACGAAACAAAAACAGGTTGACAGAAAATTAAATAATCGCTTATCACCGCAAGGATGATAATGTGACCCCGACACTAAAATGATGTTGAGTGACAGAAAATTGAACAAATCGCTTATCATCACAAGGATGATAATGCGACCCCAACACTTGATGCTAGGTCGATGCTGAGTAACAGAAAAATTAAATAATCGCTTACCACCGCAAGGATGATAATGCGACCCCAACACTCAATGCTAGGTCGATGTTGAGTAACAAGAAATTAAATAATCGCTTACCACCGCAAGGATGATAATGCGACCCTAACACCAAAAGGATGCCAAGTGGCAGAAAATTAAATAATCGCTTACCACCGCAAGGATGATAATGCTACCGCAACACTCGATGCTGAGTAACAGAAAAAATAAATAATCGCTTACCACCGCAAGGATGGTAATGCGATCCCAACACTCGATGCTAGGTCGATGTTGAGTAACAGAAAATTAAATAATCGCTTACCACCGCAAGGATGATAATGCGACCCCAGCACTCGATGCTAGGTCGATGCTGAGTAACAAAAAATTAAATAATCGCTTACCACCGCAAGGATGATAATGCGACCCCAACACTCGATGCTAGGTCGATATTGAGTAACAGAAAAATTAAATAATCGCTTATCACCGCAAGGATGATAATGCGACCCTAACACTCGATGCTAAGTCAATCCTGAGTAACAGAAAAATTAAATAACCGCTTACCACCGCAAAGATGATAATGCGACCCCAATACTTGATGATAAGTCGATGCTGAGTAACGGAAAAATTAAATAATCTGGAAGAGAAATATCCAACGGGGACGTCCACTGAATAACACCTAGGAGAATCTTTGGAATCTTCGATCGACCCTGGATCCTGACTTCTGATGGGGAAAGGCCTGGAATCTTGGGTTAATCATAAATCTTGAATTATGCAACTATGCTTGTTTATTTTTGAAATGGTATTCCATAATGATGGAGATACGATGCAAGTGTTTATGCACTGCTGAAAGTTAAAATGTTGGGAGTATGAAAAGTTGATTTATTTATGTATGCAAATGATGCAGATGCTTGATGCAAATGATTGATGTAAATGATGCGTAATGATGTATATGAGGTGATTGAAAAATGAAAGGTGCCAGCTAGGTGGACTTTTGGTCTGGTAGTTGCCAATAATGATTGGACTTTGGGTGGGTAGAGGGTTTGATTCCCCGATGTACGATCTTCGACGATGTATGGTTAGAAGATGAATCTGAATGCTCCAAGTTCGGTCACTTGCTGATGAGCGGAGCGACTTAATTGGCACATGAAGATTGCTTTGCTTTGAATGGTTGCCAACGTCTGACAAGATCTGCTTGTTTAGCTGGGGAGTAGAGATAGGAAGATTTGATTCTTGTTTGCTTGCCCCTGCCTGTAGGGTATTCGAAATAAATCTAGCGAGGAAGCTTCGAGAGTGACCATGACATGATCTGCTCCTATATCTGGATTTGGTAGGCGTCTGCCCCTGATTGAGCTGTTTGAAGATAATTTGCCCCTGATTGGGGCTGTTGAAGATGATTTTGCCCTGATTGGGCCGTTGAGGATGATTTTCCCCTGATTGGGCCGTTGAGAATACTTTTTCCCCTGATTGGACCGTTGATGTAGTCTTGATTCATGTTGGCACCATTGAAGTTCAAATTTCTCTTTTGATTGCCCCTTGTTGGGATTGCTTTGATGTCACACACTAATTTGCAATTTAAATTGTTCATACACAAATGGTAATGTTAATGCAACGTTCATGTAAGTTTTGAAAAAGTCAATTTATTTGAATGCTGTGAAAGTGTGACGGATGGACCGTTAGTCCAAACGAGGTGCTGATTTAGAAAGTGCGTAAAAAATTCAGCAAGAATAATGTGCGATCAAGATTGAATATTAGCAAATATATGGGAGTCAGTTTACGCAACCTTGTCGGTAGCATGCTTTCAGAATAAACCCTGCCTCAATTAGATCTTTCGAGGGTTGTAACGTGGTCTGGTTCATGGTTTGAGAAACAAAGGTATAAGGCTCAAATTTTGATTTATACCCACCCCTCTTCGTGATGTTCTCTAGTCCTACATTCAGTTAACTCTACACATGCATTTGTTTTCGACTTTACAAGAGTGAAGATGAAGCTTTGAGGTTCACTTGAAAGTGGCAGTCATCTTATTTTGTTGGATGTCGGTGACCCTTTGATTTTGATTTGGGTCACATGGTCTTTGTTTTATTTGTGAGGATTCGAGCTCCTCTTCTTGTTTTGTTCTTTTTTGTTGACTAAGTCTCCCTTCGGGTGCTCAACTTAGTGGTTTTCTTTGATTATTTGCCTAAGTCTCCCTTTGGGTGCTCGACTAAATAATTTATTTTTTCTCGCCTAAATCTCCCTTTGGGTGCTCGATTTAGCAGTTTTTTTTCTTTTTTGTTCTCGCCTAAGTCTCCCTTTGGGTGCTCGACTTAGCAGTTTTCTTTTTTTCCTTTTTTTTGTTGTATTTTGTTGAATGTTGTGACTGCCAAGTCATTTATTGATGGTCCTCCGACGGGATGTCTCATCTTGCGATTTGAAGGTGTAGTCAGGTCAACTGAAAAAAAAACTACCCTGCCCCGGGTTAAGTGTAAGGGTTTGTATCTGAAAGAAATTCCTACTTCTAGGCTCGAAGTGGTTGACTAGGAACTAACTCCTTATCTCTCCAGTGTTTGGGGATTTGAAAAAAAATGCTTGTACATCATTGACTAGGTTTTATCCGAAAGCACAGCACAACAGTTATGGGTATTTCGTTTTCATCATCCTCCCTCAAATATTTGCTAAAGTGAAGTGAGGGAATATTTTTGTGATTTTTGTGTTAAATGAGAAATAATGAGCGAATGAAAATAAATTGATTCAAAACATGCATAAACATAATATTAACAAAACCAAGTACAAACGACAATGTTCAAAGCAAATAGTACTTAACAAACAATACAAAATAACAAGAATGCGAAAATGATAAATGGCGACGACTGATTTGATTTGAGGAATTGAACTTCTCTTGTTTTGACTTGCTCAGAGTTGGAGACTATTCAACTCGATCTTCAATAACCCCTTCAAAAGCTTTCACTTGCTGGCACCATGCGGCGGCATTGGATTGTTCTGGACATTCGAATTCTTCTGGGTGAAGGTGAGATCCTTAGAGTCGATCAAGTCTTGAACTTTGTGCTTGAATACTCTGCAATTCTCAATTGTGTGACCTAGAGCACCCTTGTGATACTCACAGCGAGCATTGGCATCATAGTCTCGGGCGTTACCAGTTTGAGGTGGCATGTCCTTCAATACAAGAGTTCCCTTTGCCATCAGCCCATTGAAGATTTCTCCATATGACATAGGCAGTGGATCAAAATTTCTTTCAGGCCTTCTTTGTTGATATGGCTGGCGTTGTTGAGGAGCATGTTGCTGTTGTTGACCAGGCTGTTGTGGATAAGTCGGTTGCTGGTATGGATTAGGCGCATATTGCGCAGCAGCAATTAGAGGATAAGGACGTGGTTGATAAGGAATCTAAGGAGGAAATGGAGCTTGAATAGATGGCTGATAAGGCATTGGAGGAATTGGTTGATATGGCGTAGGAGCATATTGTGCAGCAGCAACATACGGGTACTGATAGTAGGGGATTGAAGTAGGCACACTTTGTTGAGGTTTCTCACTTGCAGTAGAAATGGCATTTGTTTCGCCCTTTTTGTACCCGTTGAAAGGCTTCTTGACACTGGTTTGGCTGCTAGAACCTCCTTGGATTTTTCCACTTTTCAGACCTTCTTCGATTCTTTCTCTAACAATCACCATGTTTGAGAAACCTGAAGACACGTTGCTGATCAACTTCTCGTAGTATTGCCTTTGTAAGGTGCCCATGAAGATATCGATCAATTCACGGTCAATCAATGGAGGATGCACTCTGGCGGCTAGTTACCTCCAGCGTTGTGCGTACTCTTTGAACGATTCGTTCTCCTTTTGAGTCATACTCTGAAGTTGAGTACGGTTAGGAGCTAAGTCGGTGTTGTACTTGTATTGCTTTTTGAATGCATCAGATAGATCAAGCCAAGTACGCACATTGTTGCGTTCGAGCTGCATGTACCATTCTAGAGACGCTCCAGACAGAATGTCTTGGAAGAAATGGATCATGAGCTTGTCATCTTTGGCATGAGCGACCATTTTTATGCAATGCATTCTCAAATGGAGCTCAGGACAGCTGAGGCCTTTGTATTTCTCGAATTCCTGTAGCCTGAACTTAACAGGGATCACAACATCTGGAACTAAGCACATGTCTGAAGCACTCAGAGAAGTTGAATTCTGTCCTTCCATGATTCAGATTTTTTCAGCTAACTCACGACACATCTTCATAACTTCAGATTCTTGAACAGCATGGGGGTTGATAATTGGAACAACGGTATGCATCTCATACTCAACCTGTTGATCCTCTTCGGCATGAGGAATGTGAACCTGAGTTGGAATGGGTTGAGTTTGAGGAATATCACCAACAGTAACACCAGAGGTTGGTATTGGTTGAGAAGTCACTTCTTCAACAGCGAGAGTATAGCCTGGAGGAAAACTATAGACAAAAGGATTTGGAACAGAAACCGAAGGCATTGTGTGCGAGGTAGATCCCTGGACGAGAACATTGTTCCTTGCGGCAGCAGCTTCGCGATGTTCTTCCGTTCTGGCCAAAGCTTGTAAAGTCTCGAAAATCTGATCGATCTTGCTCTTGACCGAGTCAATCTCTTCCCTCATAGCATCTTGTTCATCTTGAATCATGTCCATCAGTCTTCTAGTGTTGGCTCGAGTTAGGTACGGGCGTCGAGAATGATACGGGCGTCGGGAAACCAACTTGATTTACTGAAGAATGAAGGAACAAGTAATGAGTTTACAACTTTGAAATGGAATGCAAGATACATAATAAATGCAATGTAAAATGATATGCATATGCAATGCAAGATCCAGGATCAAAGGTTCAATGCGCTCTGAAATCGAACACAATAACAGAATAAACTAACCGGTATCTCAGATAAAGAAACCATGCATGTAGGTTTTGACTAGGTGCCTAGAGTTATGGAGCATTGTCAAAAACATTATAGACATGATGGAGATCCATCAAACAATAGTATCTTTAAAACGATCAACTCTAGGTGAGGTATTCGTATCGACTTACGAAGAAGATTCCTCATATGCGTTTACTACACAACCATCAATCCTGGTTTAGGGTATTCTCAAACATCTTCGATCAAGATTGAAAATATTACTGTCAGATAGTAATACATTCAAGGATCTAGTCTGATTGTGGTTTTCGTATTAACCCATTGAGTCACATAGATCTCGTAGATTAACACTACTAACCACTATAAATTGGTTTGAAGGTTCCTGGAGTCGACAATTCAACTTAGAAACATTGACAACACGACAAAGGAACATCACATCACAATATTTTCAAGAGAATCTATTCTAGGCGATGGTTTTCGCTTTGTCCCCCGGAGAAGATTCCTCGTGGTCCTCCACTACACAACCATCTTCTAATCCTATGGTTTTTCTCAGGCGTTAGCAGTGAGCATATCTCATTCAGTACCAAAGATCAAAGGAGCACAATAGCAATATAACAAGTAAGTAAATAAATAAGCGGAAGAAGATAAATAATCAAGGTTGACATTCAATCAAAAATCGAACTAAGTTAGGCTTAACTCGTCCCCAACAGAGTCGACAGCTGTCGTACCCCGAAAAATACGACCTCGCGACGAAAGGGTGCCACGGGAAAAAATTAAAATGATCAACAGAGTCGCCACCGAACTTATTTTATTCCAATTAAGGAAAAGGAAAATATCGAGAAAACATTTTTGAAAACGGATAGGGCTTGGTCTTTGGAACCAGATTTTGAATTCGTGAGTCGATTCCGTAAGGGGAAGGTATTAGCACCCCTTACGTCTGTTGTACTCAACGGGAACCTCTTAGTTTGATTTGTTATTGAATGTCTTAACGAATGTCATTTATCTTCTTCGAATAAAGCGGAAATAAAATGTGATACGATTCTAAACTAGGATTAGTATTAAAGGGGAAAATGGTGGTTAGATTCCTATGGTGCTCGGCAAGGAGTGAGATTCGTGTGCCTACGTATTCCCTTGTGCAATGGGAAAGTCAGAGCCTCGTAGTTCGTAGTTCTAAGGTTGGTTAGTTGGTTGATTTTATCAGGCGTCAATTGCTGACATCCGAAACAGATGCCTCGTGTTTAAACGATTGAAGAAAAACATCGGAGATTCAACACTTATCTTTTTCACCTTGTTTCGATAGTTGTTAAGTGTTTTATTAATCTAAGACCGCTTGATGTTGGATCAAGGGTTTGGTTCTAAAAATAACGTTTTGATTTTTTGGTTTGATGGCGATGCGCGAAGCAGTCGACTTACAGGTAAATGCAAATGGAGGTTTATTGTTTTGAGTTGGTTAGGTGGATCCGAATCCTAGTCCCTAGGGGTGCTCCTAGTAATACGAAACCATAACCGAATGAATTGTGCAAGTGTACGAGTGAAACCGCTTAGCATTGGACTAAGGGTTCGCGAGTGAAATAAAATCGATAAAATGCGGAAAATAAAATGTGTACAATGGAATGGGAGAGGGATACATGTAAGTTACACGAGATTGCGAGAAATAAAGGGTATCGTTGTAGTTTGCCCAAGAGGAATCGTGTGTGCAGTGTACTAAACTATTTGGAGGCGTTGAACCTTTTTATTCGGAGGCAACTATTCAGAGGTGTTGGACCTTTTCGGATGCGTCGAAATGTGGTTCGTTAACTACCTTAGAACTGGTTCAAAGTTTAGAACCGTTCTATGAGGAGTCGAATCGTTTTATGTATTAAAAAGCGATAAATAAAATAAAATGATATAACCAATAAATAAAAATAATAAATTAAATTAAATTGTAAAATAAAAAATAAATTGAAATAAAATGGTGGGAAAAATAAATAAATTACATAGGCCTCATATTGATCGAGTATCACCGATTTAATGAAATCGGGCGAAACGTCGACCGTTTGTTATATCATCGGCCCGAAAATTAAAACTTAAACAATATTTAAACGAACTAAAAAAATGACAAAAATCTAAAACAAGATCATAATAAAAAAAATCTTAAAAATATAAAAAATAATATAATATAAATGCATCAAAAGGTAACAACTTACGAAAATAAACACGTAAGGGGGTTTGAACCAAATCAGGAGAGGTTTTAAAACCAAATGCCATGGCTGAGCCCAATCCCTAAAAAAATCAGCCAAATCTAATAATAAAGTAAATAATTAAAATAAAAAATAAAAATCAAAACAATATCAGCAATAGTCAAAACGCAACCTACCGAAAAACTCAGAAGGTGACGCCCTCACCTCTCTCTATCACGCTCTCAAGATCAATGGTGTAAATGACCTCCTCTCATGGATCTGTGCTTGATGGTTTCAAAACTCAGAAAAAGAAAAACATATCCATATAAATCTCGTTTCACGACCTATTTCTCTCTATGGTTCAATCGCTCGAAATCACTCGACGACGGTTTGTGGCTGAATTCACAGGTTCGTTCACGCTCTCGCTCATCTCACTCTCGCTCTGTTTTCCGCAGCGGTTTTAAAAGGATTTCAGTGGATTTCCGACGGATTTAAAGGTTTGCTAAAAGGTGCTTAATGGAGGGTGGCGACAAATTTGGGTCGGTTAAGGTCTGTGCTACGCTCTGTTTGTCGGTAAGGCTTTTGGTTCGACGGCGGTGAGTTTGGTGATTACGGGTTTGAGCAGATTCAGTTTCGGAGAGGTGACGGTGGTGATGTGGCTCGTGCGGTGTTTCTGTGGCTTGTGCGTCTTTTTGTGCTTTAATGTTTGAAGGTTGCTGCGTTTGGGTTGGCCGACGGTAAATGATGAAATGGGAGCTTATGGTGGTTTTGTGGTATAACGGTTTTGTAGATCTTTATTTATGAAGGTTTTTTTTTGTTTTTAGATTTTGGGAGCTGAGTATGAGTGTTGTGCAGGTTTCTTTTTTGATTTTTTTTGGTGTACTATCATTATTGATGGAAGAAGAAAGGAGTATAGATAACGGTTTGTGGAGATGATGTTTACTGAATGTTTTGAGAAAAAAAGCAAAAAAAGTTGCAGGTTGTTTACCATATGAAATTTTTGGAATTTTTGAAGTTTTTTTTTTTTGTATATTTCTTGCAGAAATTTTCTGGTTTTTCCAAACTTAGGATTAGAGGAGAATGAGTTTGTACTTATAAGGGGAATTGAGAGGGTATAAGAGGAAGATTGTGTAGAATGTTTTGGATAAGAATTGAGGAGAATGTGCTGTGATTTGCTGTGAAATTGGTTGTGAGTGGAAATGGTGTTATGCGGAATGCACGAGTTTGTTGCGAGAAAAATGGTGTGAGGGGAGTAATTGTTGTGCTGCGTGTGTGTTGTCTGTATGCGTCACATGGTGTGGGTCCTGATACAATATTTATTTTCATAAAACTTGCAGTAAACGTAAACAATATGAGTTAATATGAACCAAATGGGCCCAGGGAATTAGTAAAGGACCTTAGAAGCTTTTTTTCTAAAAGAATGAGCTTTATGAATAATGATACAAAATAAAATAAAAAATAATAATAATAGTACTAATAATAATGATAATAATAAAAATAGTAATAATAATAAAAATAAAAGATAATAATAAAAATACTGATAATAATACAATAGAAGATAATAATAATGATAAGAAATAGATTTTTTGTAATTTTGATAATGATCTAAACAAAAAAATAAAATTTAAAATAATATGATTAGAAACTAAAATGCAATTTTTGGATTTAATTTTTTTTATAAAAAATGATAGATAGAAAATGAAGGTGAGAATTGGACAAATAACCTCCACACAACACCACACGTGCAAACACCGACAAACCCAAACTGACTCGATCTTTTCGCACAAAAGAAAATGACATATTTTTGGATTTTTTGAAATAACGGTTATACAGTAAAATAAAACGGTGCAGGTAGGACAAATTTGGGGTATGACAATGTGCATTTTCATTTTTGCTCTCCCTACTTCCGCTGATCAAATTATAAAAAATTATTTCATTCACTCGACATACACAATCCAACTCTTTCATATGTAAGTCATTTTTTATCTAAATGAAGTGATTCTATGTGAACTTCGTTTCATTATTCTATCGCAGAAAACACTTTTAAAGGTAAAGTGTTGCCTAAAGTAGGTCTTTAGCAGCGCTTTCTCATTAAAAAAAAGTGTTGTCTTTACCTACAGTAGTGCCACCTTAGGTCGCACTTTTAAGCGTTGTTAAAGGCAAAAAAAAGTGTTGCCTATTCCCTTATTTGGAATATTGATGTTTACTTTTTCTAAACCAAAATTTCCTCATTTGTTCTAAATGTCCAAGACTTTGTTCAATAACATGTGTTAATTTTGTTTGTTGACACTATTAGAAAAGTTAATTTATAACTTTTCTTATAGTATTTCAAATAATCTCAAATTATTTTAGAGTTTGTTTGATCTCACTTGATCAGAATGAACCTTCTGAACTAGCACAACTTCAGTAGTTGGAGAAGAGAAGGAGTGAGTGTACCTGTAAGATACTCCAATGTCAAAGTGAGACTAGGAACGTAGGAGAAGCAAGTACAGAGAAAGAGGTAGAAGAGTTAGAATACTTGACCCTCTAATGAGAGAGAGTATTTATAATGAGCCCCCAATACTGGGTCAATATCCTTATTGTGGGTTGGATCAGCTAGGTCCAAGATGAAGAATGTCAGGATCTATGAAGAAGCAAGGAAGACCTAGCACGTGGTCTTCATCCTGGTCCAACATCCCCTTGAATCTAGGAAGTGGGAGACTATCACGGGGGAGGCAGTTGATTGAGCGTAATTGAAGGGTACGTGGGGGAGGTGCTCCTCACGCCCGTCAGTTTGTGGGCCTTAGTGGATTCTTGCCCATTGGACTGGGTCGTCCCCGATGTGCTTGGCGTAAGGCCCAACCCAGAACAGGAGCCCCCCAAGTCGCATCCCCAATGTGGGGGTGATGACTTAAGGGTTAGATGGTGTCGGAATGACATGGTGTGATCAGTCATGCAGCAAGCGGAGTGGCTCCCTGATCCTTCGGTTGAAGAAAGGGGGAGCCAGGTTGTCGAGATCAAATGCAAAAATATGACTGGCGAGTTTTATATTGAGGAGGAACGTACGTTCAAGACTTATCTTGGGTGCAATTTGAATACCGCGGGCATTCGCATGTGCCCATTGCTATTTTCTTGGTGATTTATGACTGTCGATGAGGGGACGTGCTCAGAGATAGTCTGAGAGGGCTCTCCTCGAGGACTAGGTATGAACTTTTCGATGAATTTCCCCGCCAAAGTATGAATTTTCAGGTAGATGTTTAGGGGATTTAGGTCATGGAAAGTCCTCCCTGAGCGCTATCCTTTTAGATGTTCTTAGTACTTGTGACAAGGAAGGGTCTCCTTGAGCAAACGTAAGATTCTTTCTGGGGGGACTCAGGGAGTTTCTTCCATAGGGATGTGTTTAGTCTTTTATTCGTCATAAAACTCCTTCCCCGACACCACTCCTCGCCCTTTCACTTGAACTGTGGTGGTAGGGTGAATTTGGTACGAATGTCGAATTCACTATTTCCTTCTACTTTTTAGATAAAATTGACCAGCGTGGAGCGGATGATGATATGCCTAACGTCAACAACCAGGATCCTCTGGTCGTCGTCTATGTCGCGGCTGACTTATCTTGGGTCGGGGAGGAGCCGTTGGAGACTAGCTCCCATTTTGTGGATTATCTCCGAGGTGCCTATGACGTCTTGGAGTACTTAGGCCTAAGAGCTCCTAAGAATTAGGATTGTTTCACTCCTCGTCCTCAACAGCGAATCTTCTCGGTGTTCAGGGGAACACGTTTTCCTATGTATGAGTTCGCCTTTAAGGAGGATAGGCTCCGCCTACCTTTCAACAGGTTTCAGGCAAGCATCTTCTGATGCCTCAACTTGGCTTCCTCGTAGTTGCACCCTAACACCATCACATTTATTCGGGCGTTCGAGATGGTGTGCCAGCACCTCCATATCGGATGTACACATGCCTTGTTCTTATGAATCTTTCACGTACAACGTTCTTTTGTGAACGGGAGGAACAATTAGGTTTCGTTCAAGCAGCCAAGGAGGTTGTTCAAGACATACGCTGATTTTTTCTGGTGCTTCAAAGACAGGTGGTACATCGTGAAGCCCCTCACCCTCGGGCCATTGAGAGCTTATATGTGAAGCAGCGAGATGCCAATGACGTGGAATAGGGATGTTCAAATCCAAACCAATCCAAATAAAAACCACAAACCGATAAAAAAACCCGCAAAAAACCAATTTTTTTATGTATTTGGATGTCATTTAGTAAAAATCGGTCGGTTCAGATCGGATTTCGGATTGATTTTTCAAAAATCAATCCAAACCAAACCAAACTGCATGTGCGTGTGTGTATATATATTTATATAATCTATTTTTTATTAGAATATATTTGTTTTAATATAATATTAGATGATCTTATTTTCTTAAATACTATTTATTAGTTTGATTTAGTGTATTCATTTTTATTTTTTTTCATCTGGTAATATTAACTTTTGATATAATATATTATATATTATATCAAACTTTCGATTAACTAGTACTTTTAGAATATTCAAAAAACTATAATTTGTAATTTGGATATCCAAAAAACCGATCTAAATTAAATCGAATGAAATTGGATAGGATAGGATCAGATTTTTTAAACCAATCATCCAAAACTGAACCAAACCGCAAGTAAATATATCTTTAGACCAGATGATATTTTGCTTCAAAACCGATCAAACCCGAACCACAAACACCCCTAAAGTGGAGTGCCTTATTTCGACTATGCCGCTCGAATGGCAGCGGGAGCATTTTAACCAGTTCCTCATGAAGTCTGATAACTTGGGGGCGGAGGACATAACTACTTATAGGAAATTGGTGGCCTTCGTCGAGGGTTTCTCCCTGGCCATGTGCGTAGATTGGAATGACAAGCCTATCTTGATAGAGTTTAGGGATCCTACCTACGACGCCCGCGTGATAAATACCAAGGAATTTCTCGAGTGTGGGACTGATGGGGAGGCATTTAGGCTCCTAGGCAAGTGTGTTCGACTCTCAATTTTGTCCAATCACTTATTTGATAACTAACTTTGTTTTTATTTTGCAATTGTAATGGCCATCCTTAAGGAATGTGTTCTGAAGTTATCGAACAAGACCCAGAAGAATGGGGCCAAGGGCCGAGTCGAACAGGTGGATGGAGAATCCCCGCCTGTAGAGTTTTCCCTCAATTAAGACGTAGAAGCAGGCCCTTTTTTTGGTTGTCTCGGTCTTCTTCTGATTGTGGGGCAGTTCGCTCGTGGTAAGGTAGTTATATATCGGGATCATCCAACAGCTTCTGTTGTCGATGACGTTCATGTGATATAGGGGTGTGGTTAGTTTTTCGATGCTCAGGCATGGGAGGATCTTTGATATGATAGACTTTTTGCCTCCCTTTTTGTGTGTGCTAGCCAGTTTTGACAGTACTTATGCCCACGTGTTATGCTCGCGGGGGATGTGTTGGACTTCTCAGGAGTCAAATCTTTTCATCTTCTCCCTAACCAAGGCCAATTATTCGATAAGGCTGTTGTTCTTGGCTTGATATTCTCCTCGCACTTGGGATACGAAGAGCTGGGAATCAGTGAAGATCCTCAACTCCTTTGCTTTGAGGTCCCCTGCCAACCGTAATCCTGCGAGGAATGGTTTGTATTCCGCTTGGTTGTTTGAAGTTGGGAAAGACAGGGCCAAGGAGACCTTGCTTAGGATGTATTCTTCATTTTCGAGGATGATGTTCGCCCCACTACCTGTCGAGCTGGAGGCTCCGTCCACGATTGTTCATTTGTGGGCGCTGCTGGCCGAGGCCGGATGATGGGTCATTTCTACGATGAAGTCTTCCAGGACTTGTGCTTTAAGGGTCTTTCTGCTATCGTAATGGATATCGAATTCTGACTGCTCCAGAGACCACTTGAGCATTCTGTCGCCTATGTCAGGGTCTTCGAGCAGCTGCTTTATGGGCTAATTTGTTCGCACCTTGATCGTAATAGCAAGAAAGTAGTGTCGCAATCTTCTTGTCGCGTTTATTAGGGCCAACGCGACCTTCTCGATTTGTTGGTACCTGAGCTCGGGTCCTTGTATGACTTTGCTCCTAAAATATATGGGTTTCTACCCGTCGGTCGTTTCACGGATGAGGGCAATGATGACCGCCTTCATGACCACTGATAGGTAGAGGTAGAGTGACTCCCCTACTTGTGGTCGTGATAGGACTGGTGGCTCGGAGAGAGCCCTTTTAAGGTGGAGCAACGCTTGCTCGCACTCCTTGATCCACTCGAAGGTCGCTTATTTTTGTAGTAACTTAAAAACTGGGAGCGTGTGTTGGGTTGACTTGGCGACGAAGTGAGATAGTGAGGTGAGCATCCCGTTGAGGGATTGGATGGACTTTTTTGATTTAGGTGTCTAGAATTCGGAGAAGGCTCGACACTTGTCGGGGTTGGCATTGATACCTCTTTATGTTAGGTAAAAGCCGAGGAATTTCCCTGTCCATACTCTGAAAGTGCACTTTTCTAGGTTGAACCTCATTTTCCATTTCCTCACTTGGTCGAAAACCTTTCTGAGGTGGAGGGCATGGTCGGGCTCTTCCTAGGATTTCACGATCATGACGTCCATGCAAACCTCGAGCATGTCCCTGATCTCTGTTCAGATGAATTTGTTCATCATATGATGGTACATTACCCCGGTGTTCTTAAGCCCAAAAGGCATTATGTTGTAGTAATAATTGCTCGACTCGATCATGAAGGTTTGTGTTTTTTTGTCTATCTCCAACATGGGAATTTGATTGTACCCACTGTAAGCTCCATGAAGGACAAAAGTTTGAAACCTGCAGAGTTGTCAACTAATTTATCAATGTTAGGCATGGGATAAGCATCTTTGGGACATGCCCTATTAAGATTGGTGTAGTCAACGCACATTCGCCATTTTCCATTATTTTTCTTTACAAGTACAACATTAGATAACCAGGCTAAGTACTGGGATTCATAAATAAAATTCACCTCTAAGAGGTGTTTTACAGCCTATTTGACAACCTCTACTTTCTCGGGATACCTCTTACGTCTACGTTGTGCTATTTCCCTTTCCATAGCGGCGAGATCTATGGAGAGCTCGTGGCAGGCAACCATAGGGTCAAGTCCAGGTATCTCGTCAGTGCTTCACACTAACAAATCAAAATTCTCATTTAGGTAGGTCTTGAGTTATTCCTTTATCAGATCTGGCAGTCTAATGCCAATCTTCACGAATTGTCGGGGTTATCACAGAGAGGGATGAGCTTGAAGTCCCCATTTGGGATGGCCGTATGGGATGAGTGGGTGCTTGTTTGTCAGCAGGAGTCTAGAGAGTCTCTTCCCTGTGTCTTCTTCGTTTAGGCGGCAGTCGAGGTTGATATAATTGATATGAGGTGGTGGTCTCTTCTCTTTGATTCATGTTTTCTTGTTTTATTTGGGCTTTATTTTGACCACGACTTATCCTTTGGTGGCCGCGTCGAAGTATCTCCTAGTTGCTTCGATGTCCCCATGAAGTGTGACTACGCGTCCCAGTTTTCTGTAGTACTTCATTTTTAGGTGGATCGTCGAGGTTATGACGGTCATCTTGGCCAGTGTTGGTTGTCCTATGATGCATTGGTATAGAGATAGGCATTCTGTGACCAGGAATTATACTTTGACTTCTTTGGCGGTCTCGTTTTCCCCGAAGGTAACAAGGAGTTCCACACAGCCCCATGATCTCATTGTTGTTGCTTGACCTGAAGGTCGGATCCTACGCACGGTGAGAGGTTCTTTTCGTAGAGCTTGAGGTTTTTTAACAAATGGGCATACATGATGTTGACAGAGCTGCCCTGGTCGACCAAGATGTGGCAGAAGTGGAAGTGTGTCATCTTCGCCCTTACCAGCAAAGGGATGCTTGAGTTAGGAGATCCCTCGGGGAGTTTTTCGAGGTAGAAAGAGATGGGGTTGGAATTTCCTCGAGCTTTAGTCAGTGTCGCCAGCTATTTGTGATTGGCCAACATGAGTTCGTCAAATTTCCTTTTTACTAAAATTGTGGCGTTCTCGTTTTTCATCTCGCCACTAGAGATCACTATGGATGTTTGTCGCTCCCGGGATTTCCATCCCGGTACATACACAAAAGTGGCACGGAAAAGGAAAAGTCGTCAGCCATGCATTTTTATCCCGAAAGAATGGTAATGTTGTACAAACCCAGAAGAAGGAGAAAGCGGGGTCTCGTGAATCAAACAAGGATGCATAAACACAAACCAAAAGCAAACACAAGCCAATATGACCTATAATATGCAAAATATGACCTATAAGTGTCTAAACATGACCTATAATGTCACTCAAGAAACCTCAAATAATGGCACAAGTGCTCCTAATGGAATATGGTTAAGAAGAAAGAAAATGTTCACAAAAAGTTACTTCAAACACAAGCTATCAAAAAAATTCCAAAGAATATTCAAAAATTATGAAAATGCATCACATATGACCTACGTCAGAGGCACATGACATACCAAAAGATCACACCAACATTCAAAAGCGAACTAGCTCAAACCAATGCTTCAAAATCACATAAGATCAAAGAAGAAAAGTGCACAAGATGAAGATCAAAATGCATGCTAAAAGGATTTTAAAAATGTATGAAGAATGTTTTTGAACACTTCAAGATGTTGATGAATCATGTCAAAAAGAATGGGAGAAAAAGGTTTTTGGAGCTATGCAACACAATTCATCAAAGTTCAACTATCAAAGGAAGAAACAATTTCAAAAGAAAATAAAAGAAAATATGCAAAATATGATGAAAAATTCACAAAGTCAGAAACAAAAATATTTAAAAATTATTTAATGCTTCATGAATTTTTGGGAATTTTTAATGCATTGAAGTAATTTTAACAATTAAAAATGGAATGATATGCAAAAAAAAGAAAAGAAGTGAAAACAATGGGGGAGGGTGCAACATAAACAAATTTCACGTTCAAATAAGCATTGGGCTCAAGGGAGGGGGTTCTAATAATAAGTTAAATATCTAGGTCTAATAGCACAGTCAACAGTCTATAGAGTAGCCAGTCAACACAATTGACTCAGATTTAAGCCATGAGATAGATCTAACGCACATGAGCAAGTCAATCAAGCAAAGTATGAGAGATGAAAGGTCAGGATTCAAAGCACAAGGTGTAGCGGTAAAATCATGAGTGTAAGCTATTGATTAACTTAACTCAAGGTACACAGAGTCTCCACTGCGCTTTTATTTTATTCCAATCGGAAAAGGCAAAAAGAACGAATAAAAACCTAATGAATCTAAAAGCAAAAGCTAAAAGAATCAAAAAGAGAACGGGTAAGGGGATAGGTTACAAATCGGGAAGGTTTTACGCACCCAACATGTCTGTGGTACTCCACGGGAACCCTTTGAAATAATTATTGCTTTTTTGGTTTGAAATGGTTTGCTTGAAAAAAGATTGAAGAGATGAGAAGAAGAATGTTTTTTAAGATTTTTGTGTTTGAAGAGACGAACGTCTCATGCCTACGTACCCACAAAGTGCAATGCGAGATCAAAACCCCGTAGTTCGTGGTACAAAATTTGAAAAGAAACAATGAGTTGAATTAGTTTTAAAATGTAGAGATAAGTCGTCATTCTTTAGCGAATAATTCCGCTAGAAAGAATGAATCATATCTAAACATAAAAAAGGTTAAAAGAAACGTGCACGAGGGCATAAAAACAATTGAGTGAGTTTTGAAAGTTTTAAAGTTTTTGGGAAGGAAATTTCGATATGCTTATGTGGTTTAGCATTCATTAAGAAATAAAATTGAAAAGGTAAAATCGCATGACCTAAGTCAAGGTTTGATTGAGAAAAATGTTTGAAGTTTGAAAACCAAGAAGATTTGAAAATTGGGAGAAGATTTGAAAATTTAAGAAGTGGGAAGAGATGAAGGAACTATCCTAAGACTCGAATTTAAAAGTTAAAGGAAGAACGATCAAACCGCATGGTGAACATTCTTTGAAGCAATCGGATTTCCATCTTCATAAACCAATGAATTCAATCGGAGCCAAAGTCTTCGATCCATAACAACTCAAGCAAAGGGATAGATCCTAAAATCTAAGTCCAAACTCCAAGTCCAATGCTAAGGATAGTAACCATAGTCTGAAATTAAAGTCACAAATCTTTTAGATGTTAAATCCTTTATTAATGTTTTTGTGTCCAATATGGACAAAGGAAAAATCACAAGCAACAATATAAACATAAACAATATGATGGATGATATAGAAGCATAATAAGAGAGATAATAAACGAGAGATTGAAATAAAGAGGATAAGGTGCGAGAGATTGAATTTAAATGGTTAGTATATTAATAGTATAATATTTACATAGAAATGGTATGATGAACTTAATCAAACACAACCACAAAAAGAGAACCAAAATCGAGGCATCCGGATCCAAATGGATCTTATTCCGAATTCGGGACAAGTTTAGGTCTATGTTAAGCAATCGCCGAGTAATTTACGAAGTAATTACCCTACAAATGAGGCCGGCCACCACCAATTAAGGTAGAAAATGTTTGTGCTAATACATGTTAGAGAAATGATATGATGAACCATTCTCCGAAAACATGCCGCACGAAAAGAAAAGGTAATGGTCTAATCTTAATCGAGATTTCACATTGTATTGTCGAAGGCAACCTATCACAATTCCAAAGTATGGAGAATGATCCACATGATCATTCATCCATAGATTTGAAATAATGAAGATTAAACATCTTCGAAAACCAATAATCGCGAATCGGAGATCTCATCGACCAAAAGGGAAAAAAAGAGTGAATAAGAAAGTGGATCTAAAAATAGAATCCACACCAAAAAAATCAACAAATAGAAATAAAATTACCAATTACTATAAAAAGATGAAATCAACCATTAAAAAAACTTAACATAAATTTTTATAATGACCTTTTCAAATAACATTTTCTAAAAGAAATTTGAGTAAAATAGGAAAAAGAATATTAGAGAATTCTATAAAATAAAAAAAAACCTAATTCATTTTTTATAAGAAAAAGAAAAATTGAAAATAAGATGGAATTATAATGGAGAGATGTGCAGGATTTTGGGAGTATGTATAGTAAGAATTAGATCCAAAGCAAAACAGGCCCAAACACTTAATATCTTTTTAAAAAAAACAAACAAAAAAAACAAGTTATGCAAAAAAAAGGAAAAAAAACAGAAGAGGTGGATCTTCTTCTTCTTCAAAGGTGCCACGGCCACTGCTCACTACAATGGGGAAAGATAAAAAAAAACGTCGCCATCCTCACCTTCAAGAACTTAAATCGGCGATTCTCCACTCATCCGCGAATCTCTTTCTCTCACAATCGTCATGAACTACTCCCTCCTCCAATCGCTCTTTGTTTTCTCCTCCTCAATTTTTTCCAGATTTGACTTGATGAAGGTTCTGGTGAATTGGAAGATTGAATTGGGGGGAAGAGAAATTGGTCGAATCTGTGAGTTTTTTAGAACTTTGAAACTTGAGTTCTCATTTTTGTAGAAATTTGAGGGGCTGTTAAAGCTTAGCAATTGAGAGAGAAATGAGTTGTTTAAATAGAAGAAAGTGGTGAAGTTTGAAATGAATTTGGACGCGTGATTACTTGCTAGAAGCTGTGCGTTTTGTTCGCATTTCAGATGTGTTTTTGGTTCAGGAGTATCGTGTGTTCTCACGCTGAGTTTTTGTTTGCACTTTGCTGCGTTTTGTTCAATTTTGATTCGCATTTTGATGCTGTGTGCAGGTGCGTCTTGGATGTTGGATGGGCGTGCGTTGTGACTGGGTTTATACGGCTTTGCTTGCGAATACGGCTGGGATTGTTGAAGCTGAAACGATCTGATGGCTTACGTGGTGTTGACTTGAAGTCTGCGGGAGTGGCTGAAGTTGTTTTGGGAAAGCTGGCGTCACGTGTGTACGACGTGTGTGGCTAAAAGTAGCCGGCCCTTCTTTTTTTATTTGCAGCAAATGTGATGTGGCTTTGTGTTAGTCTTGGTGGGACTTGGATGCAGCTGAAGTGTTTCTTTCAATTTTTTTTGAAGTGATTTGGTAATGCGCTTGAGTTTAACAAAAGGGCTTAGAAAAAAATGGGTAAAATTTTATTATTATTATTTTTTGGTATAATTTTGTAATATATGAATCAAATGATAATGGATATTAGGGAAAATAATGGAGATTAGAAAAAGGTTTATGGAAATTGGATAATAAAATAGGTTTATGAATTATGGAATTAAAAAATTGGATAAAAATTAGTTTTGGTTAAACAAATGGATGTTGAATATAAAAAAATGGGAAATTGGTAGAAAATTAATATTTGGATAATCGAACTAAAAAATGTATGAATCAGATAGACGAAATGGAAAAGAAATGATTATTGAAAAGGGAATACGGGTGAATAAATGGTTTAATCAAAAAATGAATAATGGAGATGAAAACTTGATTTTAAGCCTACAACCAACTCTTGATTTTTTTTTTGCACAAGCCACTTGAACATGAATCCTCCTGAACCACTGAATATTTGAAAATTAAGCCAACACCATTTGAATCGTCTGAACACTTCCCTGATGATTTAAATTCATGCTGAGAAAAATAAATTCTCAGATGAATCACTGATAAACTGATGGACAAACTGAACTTCACACGCAACACTTCTTGATAAACTGATGAATCTTGACGCACGACAACTTGAACTTTTGAATACGCACTGTCTGAGAAATAACAACTGGCACACATGACTTGCAGTCGAAACAATCTTCTGATAGTTTGACCAATATTAGGTCAAACGTCCATCTGAATCGATTCATAATTGAACAAACGCCTCTGAATTGAAAATATTGCCTTGTCTTTTGAATCCTGCAACACAGAGAGAAGAAGAAAAGCACTGCAACATATTTTTTTTTTTTTTGTATTTTGGTTAGAAGTTGGTAAATATAAACAAATAAAGGCAATTAAACATGGTGATCCTCTGCGAAGCAAAGACCTGCAACTGAGAAGGATACATGAACCAGTGCGTGATCTTGTTTGTATGCGCAATGCAGATGAGATGCGAAAAATCTTAGGGTAAAAAATTAGGGTATGACAGATGCCCCTATTTAAGTTTCTTCAATCCAGAGATAATGAAGATTGAAATCTTCGTTTCGACAAGATGGAAGATACTTAAATATCCAAAAACCCAATTTTTGATCCTAAGATGCCAAAAAATGGAATGAAATGAAACGAAACGAATGATATGAAATGATATGAAGCATATGAAAATGTTATGAAAGCACATGAGATGTTACATGAAATGTTATGATAAGATTATAAAATGACATGAAATGAATATGGAACCCAATAAAATGCAGAGAAGTCCATGAGGGACAAGACGACACAAGAAATAAAATAAACGCTGAGGATAAGGAGTATGAAACTCCGACGGGAAAAAAAACATGCTAGAGACCATCACATGGCTCAGCCGAAACAAAAATGTCCAAGAATGGCAATTGGATAAAAAGGATCATAACATCCAGGAATAGCACTGAATGAAGTGAGGAAAGTCCTGAAAAAGTATATCAGAAGCATCCAGGGATGACATTACTGACTATACTAGGGATATCCGAGAATGGCAATCGGAAAAAGGTAACTAAAATATCTGAGAATAACAACCAGATAAGAAGTGAATCACAACATTCAGGAACATAACTGAATGAAATGGGAGAAAGTTTGGGAATGCACATCAACTCAATGATGACTCCAACATGGAAATCCGAGAATGGCAATCGGAAGGAAAGTGATCACAACATCCAAGAATAGCAACCGGATAAAATGTGAATCACAACATTCAGGAATAGAACTGAATGAAATGGGAAAAAGTCCGGGACAATACATCAAATCAATGATGACTTCACTATGGACATCCGAGAATGGTAATCAGATAAAAAGGGTGTAATATCTGAGAGAGACAACAAGTAGGTGAAGAAAAAGTTCTGGAGAGACAGATAAATGCCAAGTAAGCTGGACTTTGATCAAAAAGTAAGAAGTTGAAAACAACAAGACTTTGAGAAATGCATATGAGGACTAAAACACTCAGTATGCAGACATTTACGAAAATGGGGACTAAACCACCCAAGAATATGCACAATGAGGACTAAAACACTCAAATATGCAAAGGTAAACAAAACTGGGGAATAACACACCCGAGAAAATGCATAATAAGGACTAAAACACTCAAATATGCAAACATAAACAAGACTGGGGAATAACACACCCGAGAAAACGCATAATGAGGACTAAAACACTCAAATATGCAAACGTAAACGAAACTGGGGAATAACACACCCAAGAGAAAAAAAGAGAGAAAATGTTGACAACTAGTTTAGACTCTTAGAGGAGTGAAAAAGAAAAGGAAGACTGATTCCTCAACACAGAGATCACTGCCATTCTGCTCGAATATTAGAGATGCTACTGCTGAACAAATATCTATCACACCAGTAAACTATACCGAGTTGAAAATCTTTTGAGAAAAGTCATGCGAAGCTGCTTGAGGATTCTTGAAGAAAGTTTCCCCAAGTTCAATGACTGATGAAAGTAAACTGATAATGGACTCAATTCTTGATGACTGCTGGAGAAAATAATCGGATCTTTGAGATAACTGTTGAGAAGAATAAACTGATCATGACTTCCGTTCTTGAGATGAATGTTGAGAAAATAAACTGATCATGGCTTCAATTCTTGAGATGAATGTTGAGAAAATAAACTGATCATGGCTTCAGCTCTTGAAATGAATGCTGAGAAAATAAACCAGTATGAAACTTGCAGAGAATCTTTTGACTAACCAAATCTGAGAATAACTTGCATTGAGCAACAACACTTGAACCATAAGACCTGGGAAGTACTTGCCCCTGATAAGATCACTGACCAAGTTTCTTAACTTGCTTGAAAATTCCTTGATGATGAAAGTTTATTTGCAAATAAAAAGTGTTTGTACAAACCTGGTAATTTTAATGCAAAGTTCAATGCAAAGTTTGAAATCAAGAATAATTTTTGGAATGAAATTTATTGATGTAAAGTAAATGAAAACAATGTCAAAACACGGCGGTTGAGACAACATTAAAGATAAAGCAAAGGTAAGAAAACAAATGATTGGTAAAGAACTTGGGAGTCACTTTACGCAACCTTGTTGTAGTATGCTTTTCAAAAGAAACCTGGATTCAATTAGGACTTTTAAAGGTTGTAACGTGGCCTGGTTCACGGTTTATGAAACAAAGGGTATAGGCTCAAAGTTTATTTGTACCCAACCCAATTCGTGATGAACTCCAGTCCTACATTCAATCAATTCAGCCTATGCATTCAAGTTCCAAGAATTTTGGGATTGCACAGATGCAGATGGCTCATAAGCCAAGAGATTTTGAGATAGCAGTCACATCTTTCCTTTTGTTATTTCTGGTGAGGACTTTGGTCAACTCAACTTATTTTTGTTGAGGATTTTGATGACCTCTTGACAAATATTTCCTTTTATTATCCCTAACTTTTGCCTAAACTGTGTCATTTAAACTTACAGCCATCGGGATGCCCCAATTTTTTGCCTAAGT
Organism: Lathyrus aphaca; assembly: GCA_963966055.1. Taxonomy (NCBI): domain Eukaryota; kingdom Viridiplantae; phylum Streptophyta; class Magnoliopsida; order Fabales; family Fabaceae; genus Lathyrus; species Lathyrus aphaca. Next base: position 400,531,529 of record OZ014522.1, on the reverse strand, counting down.
CTCCTTCATAGGTTTTGACTTAGCGGACTTTAATTTTTTTCAATAATAATTTTTTTTTAATATCATTTTTTTTTGAAAGATAATGACTGCATGGTTTAATGGTTACGATGAACCATCATTGGCTTTTGAATTAAGAAACATCTTCAACACTTCTTTGATGTGTATGAAGGAAAGCTTAAGATTGCAACCTTTATCGAAAGGTGTCTTGAATGATTTTCTTGTAATTGAATGCACATTCGAATTAATTGAGAACTAACCATCCCCAGGTTAAAATTGAGGGTTTTTTCGAATAGAAAGAAACTCCAACTTCAAGGCTCAAAGGGGTTGACAAAGGATTAACTTCCTTATTTCTCCAGTGCTTGGGATTTGAAACAATGCCTGTATATCATCAACCAAGTCTCAATTGAAAGCATACCAACAACAATTATGGGTATCTCGTTTTTGTCATCCTCCCTCCAATCATTGTAAAAGCTTTGAGACAAGATAAATGAAATTGAAATACAAAGCATAAAGATGCAAATAATAAATGAAATAGAATCAAAACAAAGCAATGCTCATTTCATTAAAATCAACATGAAAGTACAAACAAGCTTAAAAGCAAACAACTGAATACGATTGAAGAAAAATGCAAACATAAAGAAACAATGGCCTAGTGATCCATCAGCAACAAGGATGAGCTGTCCCGGCTGATATTCTGGCCTTGAAGAAAATTAACTGTTGAATTCCTCTAGAAGATTCACTTCCCAAGCTTCGGCAAAGGATTGTTGATAACATTGGGATTAGTGTCATTAAAGTAAAGGATGTTATTCCTGATAAGTTCTTGCACTTTAGCCTTCAGTGCAAAGCAATGTTCCAAGTCATGACCAGTTCCACCTTGATGAAACTCACAGCAAAGATCCGATCTATAACCAACCGGAAGAGGATTTGGAACAGGAGGCGGAGGCCTAGTAGTAATTAAACCACTCTTAATCAAGGAAGGAAACAATTCAGTGTAAGGCATCGGAATAGGATCAAAGTTTGGCCTATTACGATACTGATTTTGTCCAGCAGCAGGATGAGGAGCTTGAGCTTGAGCTCGAATCTGAACTTGAGCTTGAGCTCGAATCTGAACTTGAGCTTGAGTTGATTGAGCTTGAACTTGAGCTTGAGCTTGAGCAGGTTGAGTTTTAACAACAGGAGCAATTTCAGCTACATATGGTTGAGAATATCGTTGTTGCGGGCGATAAGGCCTCCTCTCAGTTGAAACAGCATAAGCATCACCATCTTTTCTCTTGTGAAAATTACCAAAAGACTTTCTTGCAGCATTGGGAGCTTTAGAATTAGTAATCTTACCCTTCTTGATACCTTCTTCTTGTCTTTCTCCAATAGTGACTAGGTCAGAAAAACCAGATGAAACACTTCCTACCATTTTCTCCCAAAAGAACGGTTGAAGAGTGTCCATGAACAAACCAGTTAATTCCTTCTCGGGCAAAGGTGGTTCCACTTGAGCAGCTAGCTCTCTCAAATGCTGAGAATACTCTTTGAACGATTCTTTCTCTCTCTCTATGACATGTTTTGAAGTTGACAACGGTCAGGCGCCATGTCCAGATTTTACTTATACTGTCTTACAAAAGCATCAGACAAATCCTTCCAGCTTCGGATGTGACTCTTCTCAAGTCCCACATACCATTTCATAGAAGCACCAATCAGACTATCTTGAAAACAGTGAATAAGCAATTTGTCATCCTTGGCATGTGCAGCCATTTTGCGACAATACATCAGCAGATGAATCTTTGGACAAGTATGACCATTGTACTTCTCAAATACAGGGACTTTGAACTTATCAGGAAGAACCAAGTCGGAGACCAAGCACATGTCTATTGCAGTAGAACCAAAGACATCTTTTCCTTCTAGACCTCTTACCCTCTTCTCAAGAGTCAAACATTGCTCTCTAACTTCATCCATATATCCAGGTTCACCCTGACTTTCAGCTTGTGGACCAGCAGCTTGATACAAGAAAGGAGAATTCTGATAAGTAGTCTGAGCAGTAGTGTGCACAACAGGTTGAGGTTCGACAAAAGTCGGAGCTGAAAAGACTGGCACAACAGATGGACCACCTATTTGAGCAGTAGCAGAAACTGGCACATAATCTGGAGGTAACCCATATTCTGGCCAAGTAGAAACTGGTTGCTGAACAACAGGAGGATCAACAACAGCAGTGAAAACTTCAGAGATAACAGTCCTTTGAGGTGGTTCACCTCGAGCAATCAGAACTTGCATCATTTCAGTGAGCCTGGTCGTACCAACCTTCAACTCATCAATCTCCATCCGGACTTCCATGTTATGCTGTTCTTGGTGTTCCATTCTCAATCTGATAGCTCTCAATCTGTTAGTAGCTCTAGTACCGTATCTGTGGTGAGGAGTCAGCTTGACGGATCAACAGACAACTGAGGAAAGAAACAACCGGGATGAGTTCCTAAACAACTCGGATGAACGCAAGAATATGCGAGGATGCAATGATATGCAATGTTCACTTCCATTTTCAGAAAAACAACTCGATTATTGCAAACATGGTCAACATCGAGAATGCGGTCATGAAATATCTTGACAAAAAGGAATATTTATTCTTTCCAATATTTGCAATAATCGGAATTATTTTCCTTGAAAAATAGTTGTGAAGATGATCATGATGAGTATGTAAATGCAACAACCACAAACAAGATCACGCAAAGCACACAGGTTCAAAGGTTCGGATCACGAGCATGGAGTCAAAGGATAAGAACCAACAACCCACAAAGGCATGTACTAAGGTTTGTCTTCATTGTACCTGCAAAAAACCAAAAGGGTGCTAACAGAGGTTCCCGGAGTTAACAACCATCTTTAGAATATCATCGGTACGTTGGATTACTCCCCAACCGATAACATTCTTAAAATAGACCTCGTCCGAGTGTAGTATCGCGTGACAACCACCTTAGGTTTACACCCAGATAATTTCCGTACTACGTTCCTAAATTGGCTTGGATTGGTTAAGGGTTCTAGTGTCCTCAGTATGATCAGCTCAAGGTCGGAAAATAATGCCACGTACGATTACTCGTCATGACATTGATAGTCCAAGAGAGCCTAACCGAGTGGAGATTATCAAATTGACATCGCTTTGGACTACTCCATCGCGTATCGCTTCAAATATTGCCGTCCTATCATAAGTTCCACTCAGATCCGGGTTAGGATCTATCTCACAGAGGATCACCAAAACCGAAACAGAACAACCAAGTAACAAGCAAATCAAACTAAAGCAGTAAATAAATCAAAGTAGGCCGAATCCACTTAGAGATTGACTCCCCAGCAGAGTCGCCACTTTTTTGTAGCGGTAAAATCATGAGTGTAAGCTATTGATTAACTTAACTCAAGGTACACAGAGTCGCCATCGCGCTTTTATTTTATTCCAACCGGAAAAGGCAAAAAGAACGAATAAAAACCTAATGAATCTAAATGCAAAAGCTAAAAGAATCAAACAGAGAACGGGTAAGGGGATAGGTTAAAAATCGGGAAGGTTTTACGCACCCAACATGTCCGTGGTACTCCACGGGAACCCTTTGAAATATTTATTGCTTTTTTGGTTTGAAATGTGAAATTCTGTGATCAGGTATGAGATGTCCTATGAGATGTTCCAACACTTGACAGATTTAACCAAAACTTAAAGTGCAAGAAAATTAAACAACACAGTAGTTTGTTAACCCAGTTTAGTGTATAACCACACTTACATCTGGAGGCTACCAAGCCAGGAGGAAATCCACTATAAGTAATATTAATTCTAGACTTAAACAACTCAGTTTAATCTTTCACTTAATATTTACCCAATGCAATTTCTACCTAAGACACTACTTAGATATGAGTACCAACTCACTCCCCCTCAATCACACAGTGATCTAGTTTACAAGTTTAATAAAATTGAAGTCATACTTCAAACAAAACAGCTTGATCTTACTTCACAGTTTCAATCAAGTCACAAATGCACTTATGCTTAAAAGCTCATAAAGTGATACAATAAAAACAACCTTCTATTAAAACTCAAAACACCCTATTTTGTCTTCTGAAATTCGTACTCAATTCTGAGGTATTCTGTTGCTTAAATAGGTGTTTGAATTTTGGGCTTTCTGTAGGTTAATCCAGTCCTAAAACGCATGCAGCTTCCACCTTGAATTAGGGTTTGTTACTTCCTAGATTCTAGGTGATTTAGTTCTTCTGATTATGCTGAAGCCTCATAACAAAACTCCCTACAGATGCGCCTTAATCTGTTTTTGTCCATCCATAATTAATTCCAGATAACTCTCCTTAAGTTTCTCAGATCAGTTAGTCATTAATTAATTATGGTAGCAGGTTTGAGATGTCTCAACATCTGTTGGGACATCCTGAAAAACTGAACTTAAATCATTTACACAATGTCCCAACATCTGGTGTGACATCCTGAATTAAGTTCTTATACTCTGTTTGATAATGTCCCAACATCTGATAGGACATTCTGAACTGAATTCAATATTTCTTGTTGGTCAAAAATTCTGCCAATACTAAACATCTACAAAGTCCCCCTTTGGCTAATTTTTGGCTAACATTCTTTTCTGATTTTCAGAGTGCAGCAGAAGTTCTTTTATCAGAGTATAGCATTTCTTTTCTGTTGAATCATGTGTGAGATTACTCCCCCTCAAACATACATGTATTAAGTTTTGTTTCAACAGAAATATTTTACAGATTTAGTTCAGAAGCAAACAGAGATTTTTCATTCATAATCAAACAGCATTATACATTGTTGTTGTTCTCCCCCTTGTTAGACATAAATTTTGGGGCCAAAGTCACTAATCCTCACATACAATGCAGTGATGTCATTACAAAATCCTCACATACAATTTTCACTCAGATTCCTCACAGTCAGTTTCTTCATCAGTCTCCTCATCAGAAGAAGCAGCTTTCTGAGCACTTTCAATCTCCATCCTTTGGATAATCTCCTCAAGCTTCTGCTTCCTTGCTTCCAGTTCTTTGCAAGTGCTCTTTAGTTCAGCAATCAATGCAGATTTGGAGATTGGAGACTTTGCAGTTGAAGGACCAGCAGATGTCCCAGAGGGTGCTTCAACATCAGCTGCATGATGACTCAGAAACAGCTTGTAGTGAAAGGCCAGAGGGCTTTCTCTTTTGCAAGCTGTGTCCTTCTCAGTGAGGATTCCAGGGTACTGACTCAGCACTATTCCACACAACAGGGAAGGGAAGGCAATTGGCAGCTTTGTTGCAGAGGAGCCAGCATGCTTCAATGTCTGATCAAAGATGTAGGCTCCATAATCCAGCTTAGTTTGAGTGCCCACAGCATAAATGAACCTGCCTAGGCCAGTGGATATTGAGGATGTATGATTGGTAGGTACCCAGTTTGCTGTACCAATCCTGTTCAGCATGGCATATTTCCTTGTCAGCATGCTCACTGAGAGCTTTCCTTTGACTGGCCAAGCCTTGACCTGGTTAGCAGTGATAACCTTGCAGACCTGGTTATCAGTCTTCCCTAACTCATTTAGACCATCAGATTCTCTTCCAAGGTATTGGTTGATGACCTGAGGAGAGAATTCTACACACCTGCCTCTTACAAATACTTTTCTAAATTCAGCAGACTTACCATTGGCACAATCTTCTTAGAGGTTGACTATGAACTCCTTGACAAGCAGCTCATAGCAGGGAGAGAAGTTAGAGACAGTTTTGAAGAGGCCAGCAGAGGAGATGAGATCAATTAACTCAGTGCACTCAAGTGCATTACTGCTCAACTCTCTTTCAAGTGCTACCCTTCTTTGATAGACAAACTTCCATCTGTTTACACTTGAAACATGATGAAAGGAGATGTTGTCCAAGGGAGCTTCTGGAACAGCATTTGATGACCTTGAGGGTGCTGATTTCTTCTTTGGAGGAGATGTTGGGACATCTTCTTCAATATCTGAATCTGGAGGAGTGACAACTTTCCTCTTTTGTGTTTGCACCTTGCTCCATTGTTTTGTAGGACCAAAGACAACTTTAGCTTTGTCCTTCCTTGGTGTAGCTTGCTTCTTCTCAGGAATTGCATGTCCTGCATGCATCTTTTCTTTCCTAGTCCTAAGCCTTTTGGCTATGCTAGGTTTTACAGAAGCAATGATTTCTGTATCAGAATCATGCTCTAGGTTCACCACAGGAGGGGATTGAGCAGTCTCCTCTTCAGCTGGTTGATCAACAGAGATGTGATCTTCAGTGGAGGCCTTGTGATGGTCCTCAGATGCTTCTTCATCAGTATCAGATGAGACCTTTTGATGGTCTTCAGATGCTTCAACATCTATTGGGACATCCTGTTGAGCAGGAGTGTCCTTTGTAGCCTGAGTTTGTTGATCTTCTTGTGGTGTTGGCATGGTGTTCAGAGGTATAGATATGCCACTTACCACTCTTTGCTCAGATAGGATCTTGGTTACCAACTCCTTTATGGAATTATCCACGTATTTAGAAGCTTTTGGAATGTTGTATGATGGAGAAGGTATGCCTTTGGTCTTGCTGAAAACTTGATCTTTTGTTCTTTTTGGAGTTCTTGGCTTTTTAGCAAGAGGAACATTTCCTCTGATTTCGTCCATTGGAGTTGAATCCATGGGTACCACAGAGATGGGGGTTGCATGCACCACATCTTCCTTATTTAGAATTTCTTCAGAACTGTTAGGGTTTTGAGACATTTTCGAAGAAGGTGGATGAAGAGTTTTAGGGTTGATGATTTCTGAAGAACAGTTAGAGAATGCAATTCGTTTTTGAGAGTATGATGAGAATATGGATAGCTGAAAGTTAGCTGTTATTATATAAGTAGCCGTTACTTGGAAAATTATTAGGAATGGAATACCCAAGGTGCTTGACCAGACTGGTGTTGCCATCTGGTGCTTATGCCACACAATGTCATATGACATGTTGGCACATCTCCATAACTGCTAAATCTCACATAAGCAGATTCCCAATTTGCCCCTTAAGTTTTCAAATTGAGTAGCATCCAAGGCTTTGGTAAATATATCAGCCAACTGTAGATTTGTAGCTACATGTTCCAATGAAATCACTTTCTCTTCTACAAGATCTCTGATGAAATGATGTCTGATATCAATATGCTTGGTCCTGCTATGTTGGATAGGATTCTTTGATATGTTGATTGCACTCAAGTTGTCACAGTACAATGTCATGACATCTTGTGGGACATTGTACTCAGTGAGCATTTGCTTCATCCAAACCAACTGTGAACAGCTGCTTCCAGCTGCTATATATTCAGCTTCAGCTGTAGATAAGGATACACAATTTTGTTTCTTACTGAACCAAGAAATCAAATTGTTTCCTAGAAAGAAGCATCCTCCTGAAGTGCTTTTTCTGTCATCAGCACTTCCAGCCCAATCAGCATCACAGAAGCCAGTGAGAGTAGGTTTGCATCCATGAAAGTACATTATGCCATAGTCACAAGTACCATTAACATATTTCAGAATTCTCTTGACTTGGTTAAGATGACTAACTTTTGGTTCTGCTTGATATCTTGCACATACACCTACTGCAAATGCTATGTCTGGTCTGCTAGCAGTCAGATATAACAAGCTTCCAATCATACTTCTGTATAGGCTTTGATCTACATTCTCACCCTTGTCATCTTTAGTTAGCTTTAAATGTGTGGGGGCAGGAGTTCTCTTATGAGTAGCACTATCCATTCCAAATTTCTTGACTATGTTCTTAGCATACTTGCTTTGGGAAATGAACATGGAGTCCTCCATTTGCTTTATTTGCAGTCCAAGAAAGTAGGTTAACTCACCTACTAGGCTCATTTCAAATTCAGATTCCATCTGGTTGACAAAATGTTTGACCATCCTTTCTGACATCCCACCAAAGACAATGTCATCTACATATATTTGAGCAATCATGACATTTCCTTCTTCATCTTTAACAAACAAGGTTTTGTCAATTCCACCTTTCTTGTACCCTTGCTTGATAAGAAAAGTAGTCAGCCTTTCATACCATGCTCTTGGAGCTTGCTTCAGACCATAAAGAGCCTTCTTTAGTTTGTATACATGATTTGGACAGCTTGGATCAACAAATCCTTTAGGTTGTTCTACATATACCTCTTCATTAAGATAACCATTTAAAAAGGCACTTTTCACATCCATTTGAAATAGCTTGAACTTTAAGATACAAGCAATTCCCAAAAGTAGTCTGATTGATTCAAGTCTTGCTACTGGTGCAAAGGTTTCATCAAAGTCTACTCCTTCAATTTGAGTGTATCCTTGAGCTACAAGTCTAGCTTTGTTCTTTGTAACAACTCCTTGCTCATTTGACTTGTTCTTATACACCCATTTAGTTCCAATCACATTTATGTCATCAGGTCTAGGAACAAGGTTCCACACTTCATTCCTTGTGAATTAACCTAATTCCTCTTGCATAGCACAAATCCAGTATTCATCAGTAAGAGCTTCCTTGATGTTTTTAGGTTCTATTTTAGAAACAAAACAGGACCCTGAAATTACTTCTCTTGATCTAGTGCTTACACCTCTGTTAGGATCACCAATTATCAAGTCTTTGGGATGATCCTTCTGGATTCTGATGGAGGGAGGTTTGCTGGATTGTTCTGTCCTTGCATCAGTTTGAGTGAAGTCATAATGATCACTCTTGTCTTCAGCTTCAATCTTGATATCAGCAGATGTTCCAACATCTTCTGGGACATCTGTAGGAGCATCATCAATTATCACATTTATGGACTCCATGATAACCTTGGTTCTGGAATTAAATACTCTATATGCTCTGCTGTTTATAGAGTATCCAAGAAAAACCCCTTCATCACTTTTAGGATCCATTTTTCTTCTTTGCTCCCTATCTGCCAGAATATAACAGTTACTTCCAAACACATGGAAGTATTTAACTGTGGGTTTTCTGCCCTTCCAGACTTCATAGATTGTGGACAAAGTTCCTTTCCTTAGAGTAACTCTGTTATGGATGTAACAAGCTGTGTTCATAGCTTCAGCCCAGAAGTACAAAGGTAACTTTTTAGCATGGATCATAGCTCTTGCTGATTCTTGAATAGTTCTATTTTTCCTCTCAACAATCCCATTCTGTTGAGGAGTGATAGGTGAAGAATATTCATGATTGATTCCTTCTGAAGAACAGAAATCTAAGAATTTTTGGTTCTCAAATTCTTTTCCATGATCACTTCTTATTCTGATCACACAACTGGCTTTTTCCCTTTGTATTCTTTGGCATAAATCTTTGAATACATCAAATACATCAGACTTTTCTTTGATGAAATTTATCCATGTATACCTTGAAAAGTCATCAACCACCACATAGGCATACCTCTTACCACCAAGGCTCTCAACCTGCATAGGTCCCATAAGATCCATATGCAATAGTTCCAAAACTTTGGAAGTTGTCAGATGTTGAAGCTTTGGATGGGACATCTTGGTTTGCTTGCCTATTTGACATTCACCACATATTTTGCATCATCAATCTTCAGTTTAGGAATACCTCTCACAGCATCCATAGATATGATCTTTTTTATGCCTCTGAAATGAAGATGACCTAGTCTTTGGTGCCATAGTTTCACTTCTTCTTCTTTAGCTAAAGAGCAGGTTGAAGTGAGACTGAAGTCTTGAGGTTCCCACATGTAACAGTTGTCTTTAGATCTGGCTCCTCTCATGACAACCTCTTGTTCTTTGTTAGACACTATGCATTCAGTTTTGGTAAAGTTTACACTGTACCCTTGATCACATAATTGACTTATGCTGATCAGGTTAGCAGTTAAACCTTTAACCAGCAACACATTATTTAGTCTTGGTACATCTTGACAGTCCAAGGTCCCAACTCCCTTGATTTCTCCTTTAGCTCCATCTTCAAAGGTTACATATCTGGATGAATGTGACTTTAAGTCTACTAGCAAATTCGTCAATCCAGTCATGTGTCTTGAACATCCACTGTCAAAGTACCAGTCTTCTTTGGCTGATACTCTTAGTGATGTATGTGCTATATATGCAACACCTTTCTTTGACCATTTGAGTTGAGATTTCTTTTGATACCTCTGCCCTGTGTATTGTTCATCAGTAGAGCTCCAAGGTTGTTTGTTGAACTTGTTCTTGGATATGTAGCTTTGATCAGCATGAAGACTAGCTTTTGGTCTCCATACCTTCTTGATGACTTCTGTCTTATGCTTAGGAGGTTGCTGATCTCTTTGATGTTTATGCAGCACTTTCTTGGTAACTTCTATCTTCTGTTTAGGAGGTTGCTGATACATCTGATTTGGATATCCATGCAACTTATAGCAATGAGGTTTGATATGTCCAAATCTTCCACAATGATGACATCTCCATCTTTGATATTTCTTCTTCATTTTGTTCTTTTCAAAATGTTGAGACATCTGTTTGAACATTATGTTTGACTTTGTGTTCTTTTCATGATGTTGAAGCATCTGTTGGGACATCTTGTTTGACTGTATGGACTTTGAAGTAGTTTTGCTAGAGCTAGCTCCATCATTATGAACTCTGTTAAATCCCAATCCACTTTTATCCCCTGAATGCTTATTGTTGTTGAGAATAACATCTAGTGTACTTGAGCTACTGTTCAGCATTCTAACAGATTTGGACATGTGTTCCAACTTGCAGTTGAGAAGACTTACTTCACTTTTCAAGGTATCAATGATCTCTTGATCACTTGCTTTTTCACTCTTTAGTGCTTCATTCTGCTTCTTTAGCTTTATAGTCTCACTGCATATTTCAGTGCTTCTTTTGAATAGATCTTTGTATGCTTGCTCAAGTTCTTCAAAAGTAAGCTCCCCATCACTGGATTCACTTTCAGATTCACATAATCCAGCTAGAGCAGTGATATGCTTAGCTGATTCTTCTTCTGAATCACCTCCTGAGTCTTCATCAGACCAAGTTACAGAAAGTCCTTTCTTTTGCCTTTTTCAGTAGGTAGGACATTCATTCCTGATGTGTCCATATCCTTCACATCCATGGCATTTAATTCCTTTTTCTTGACTGGTCTTTTCATCATAAGTTGACCTTCTATCATTAGGTCTTTTGTTCTCATAAGAGTTTGTGTATCTTCCACTTGGTCTGGACTTGTTTTCCATATTTTTGAGAATCTTTTTGAATTGTCTTCCAAGCATAGCAATGTTGTCTGATAAGCTTTCACCAGTTTCTGATTCATCATCTTCTTCTTCATCAGTATTTGTCACCAAGGTTATGCTTTTGTTCTTCTTAACATTTGTGTCATTCATTCCCATCTCAAATGTTTGAAGGGAACCAATGAGCTCTTCAACTTTCATTGTGCATATGTCTTGAGCTTCTTCTATTGCTGTGACTTTCATGTCAAATCTTTTTGGCAAAGATCTGAGAATCTTTCTTACAAGCTTTTCATCAGTCATCTTTTCTCCCAAGGCTCCAGAAGTATTGGCTATTTCTAAGATGTTCATGTAGAATTCATGAACTGTCTCATCTTCCTTCATTCTCAAGTTCTCAAACTTGGTGGTGAGAAGTTGAAGTCTTGACATCTTTACCTTTGATGTTCCTTCATGAGTTGTTTTGAGAGTATCCCACACATCTTTGGCCAGCTCACAATGATGCACAAGTCTAAAAATGTTCCTATCAATGCCATTGAATAAAGCATTTAAGGCCTTGGAGTTGCCTAGTGCTGAATCTTCTTCCTCCTTACTCCATTCTTCTTCAGGTTTCAACACTTTTGATCCATCTTTGGTGTCTTGGATAGGGTGTTCCCATCCAATGTTGACTGCTCTCCAGGCCCTGTTGTCAAGTGATCTTAAGAATGCAATCATTCTTGGTTTCCAGTAATCATAATTAGATCCATCCAGTATAGGTGGTCTATTTACTGATCCTATATCTTTGTCCATGTTTCCAGAATTTGTATTCCCTAGATCTCACCTAGTATAAACAGGCAGGGTGCCTGCTCTGATGCCAATTGAAATTCTGTGATCAGGTATGAGATGTCCTATGAGATGTTCCAACACTTGACAGATTTAACCAAAACTTAAAGTGCAAGAAAATTAAACAACACAGTAGTTTGTTAACCCAGTTCAGTGTATAACCACACTTACATCTGGAGGCTACCAAGCCAGGAGGAAATCCACTATAAGTAATATTAATTCTAGACTTAAACAACTCAGTTTAATCTTTCACTTAATATCTACCCAATGCAATTTCTACCTAAGACACTACTTAGATATGAGTACCAACTCACTCCCCCTCAATCACACAGTGATCTAGTTTACAAGTTTAATAAAATTGAAGTCATACTTCAAACAAAACAGCTTGATCTTACTTCACAGTTTCAATCAAGTCACAAATGCACTTATGCTTAAAAGCTCATAAAGTGATACAATAAAAAAAACCTGCTATTAAAACTCAAAACACCCTATTTTGTCTTCTGAAATTCGTACTCAATTCTGAGGTATTCTGTTGCTTAAATAGGTGTTTGAATTTTGGGCTTTCTGTAGGTTAATCCAGTCCTAAAACGCATGCAGCTTCCACCTTGAATTAGGGTTTGTTACTTCCTAGATTCTAGGTGATTTAGTTCTTCTGATTATGCTGAAGCCTCATAACAAAACTCCCTACAGATGCGCCTTAATCTGTTTTTGTCCATCCATAATTAATTCCAGATAACTCTCCTTAAGTTTCTCAGATCAGTTAGTCATTAATTAATTCTGGTAGCAGGTTTGAGATGTATCAACATCTGTTGGGACATCCTGAAAAACTGAACTTAAATCATTTACACAATGTCCCAACATCTGGTGTGACATCCTGAATTAAGTTCTTATACTTCTTTTGATAATGTCCCAACATCTGATAGGACATTCTGAACTGAATTCAATATTTCTTGTTGGTCAAAAATTCTGCCAATACTAAACATCTACAAAATGGTTTGCTTGAAAAAAGATTGAAGAGATGAGAAGAAGAATGTTTTTTAAGATTTTTGTGTTTGAAGAGACGAACGTCTCATGCCTACGTACCCACAAAGTGCAATGCGAGATCAAAACCCCGTAGTTCGTGGTACAAAATTTGAAAAGAAACAATGAGTTGAATTAGTTTTAAAATGTAGAGATAAGTCGTCATTCTTTAGCGAATAATTCCGCTAGAAAGAATGAATCATATCTAAACATAAAAAGGTTAAAAGAAACGTGCACGAGGGCACAAAAACAATTGAGTGAGTTTTGAAAGTTTTAAAGTTTTTGAGAAGGAAATTTCGATATGCTTATGTGGTTTAGCATTTATTAAGAAATAAAATTGAAAAGGTAAAATCGCATGACCTAAGTCAAGGTTTGATTGAGAAAAATGTTTGAAGTTTGAAAACTAAGAAGATTTGAAAATAGGGAGAAGATTTGAAAATTTAAGAAGTGGGAAGAGATGAAGGGACTATCCTAAGACTCGAATTTAAAAGTTAAAGGAAGAACGATCAAACCGCATGGTGAACATTCTTTGAAGCAATCAGATTTCCATCTTCATAAACCAATGAATTCAATCGGAGCCAAAGTCTTTGATCCATAACAACTCAAGCAAAGGGATAGATCCTAAAATCTAAGTCCAAACTCCAAGTCCAATGCTAAGGATAGTAACCATAGTCCGAAATTAAAGTCACAAATCTTTTAGATGTTTAATCCTTTATTAATGTTTTTGTGTCCAATATGGACAAAGGAAAAATCACAAGCAACAATATATACATAAACAATATGATGGATGATATAGAAGCATAATAAGAGAGATAAGGAACGAGAGATTGAAATAAAGAGGATAAGGTCCGAGAGATTGAATTTAAATGGTTAGTATATTAATAGTATAATATTTACATAGAAATGGTATGATGAACTTAATCAAACACAACCACAAAAAGAGAACCAAAATCGAGGTATCCGGATCCAAATGGATCTTATTCCGAATTCGGGACAAGTTTAGGTCTATGTTAAGCAATCGCCGAGTAATTTACGAAGTAATTACCCTACAAATGAGGCCGGCCACCACCAGTTAAGGTGGAAAATGTTTGTGCTAATACATGTTAGAGAAATGATATGATGAACCATTCTCCGAAAACATGCCGCACGAAAAGAAAAGGTAATGGTCTAATCTTAATCGAGATTTCACATTGTATTGTCGAAGGCAACCTATCACAATTCCAAAGTATGGAGAATGATCCACATGATCATTCATCCATAGATTTGAAATAATGAAGATTAAACATCTTCGAAACCAATAATCGCGAATCGGAGATCTCATCGACCAAAAGGAAAAAAAAGAGTGAATAAGAAAGTGGATCTAAAAATAGAATCCACACCAAAATAAATCAACAAATAGAAATAAAATTACCAATTGCTATAAAAAGATGAAATCAACCATTAAAAAAACTTAACATAAATTTTTATAATGACCTTTTCAAATAACATTTTCTAAAAGAAATTTGAGTAAAATAGGAAAAAGAATATTAGAGAATTCTATAAAAAAAAACCTAATTCATTTTTTATAAGAAAAAGAAAAATTGAAAATAAGATGGAATTATAATGGAGAGATGTGCAGGATTTTGGGAGTATATATAGTAAGAATTAGATCCAAAGCAAAACAGGCCCAAACACTTAATATCTTTTTAAAATAAACATACAAAAAAAACAAGTTATGCAAAAAAAAGGAAAAAAAACAGAAGAGGTGGATCTTCTTCTTCTTCAAAGGTGCCGCGGCCACTGCTCACTACAAGGGGGAAAGATAAAAAAAACCTTCGCCATCCTCACCTTCAAGAACTTAAATCGGCGATTCTCCACTCATCCGCGGATCTCTTTCTCTCACAATCGTCATGAACTACTCTCTCCGCCAATCGCTCTTTGTTTTCTCCTCCTCAATTTTTTTCAGATTTGACTTGATGAAGGTTCTGGTGAATTGGAAGATTGAATTGGGGGGAAGAGAAATTGGTCGAATCTGTGAGTTTTTTAGAACTTTGAAACTTGAGTTCTCATTTTTGCAGATATTTGAGGGGCTGTTAAAGCTTAGCAATTGAGAGAGAAATGAGTTGTTTAAATAGAAGAAAGTGGTGAAGTTTGAAACGATTTTGGACGCGTGATTACTTGCTAGAAGCTGTGCGTTTTGTTCGCATTTCAGATGCGTTTTTGGTTCAGGAGTATCGTGTGTTCTCACGCTGAGTTTTTGTTTGCACTTTGCTGCGTTTTGTTAAATTTTGATTCGCGTTTTGATGCTGTGCGCATGTGCGTCTTGGATGTTGGCTGGGCATGCGTTGTGACTGGGTTTATACGGCTTTGCTTGCGAATACGGCTGGGATTGTTGAAGCTGAAACGATCTGATGGCTTACGTGGTGTTGACTTGAAGTCTGCGGGAGTGGCTGAAGTTGTTTTGGGAAAGCTGGCGTCACGTGTGTACGGCGTGTGTGGCTAAAAGTAGTCGGCCCTTCTTTTTTTATTTGCAGCAAATGTGATGTGGCTTTGTGTTAGTCTTGGTGGGACTTGGATGCAGCTGAAGTGTTTCTTTCAGTTTTTTTTTGAAGTGATTTGGTAATGGGCTTGAGATTAACAAAAGGGCTTAGAAAAAAATGGGTAAAATTTTATTATTATTATTTTTTGGTATAATTTTGTAATATATGAATCAAATGATAATGGATATTAGGGAAAATAATGGAGATTAGAAAAAGGTTTATGGAAATTGGATAATAAAATAGGTTTATGAATTATGGAATTAAAAAATTGGATAAAAAATAGTTTTGGTTAAACAAATGGATGTTGAATATAAAAAAATGGGAAATTGGTAGAAAATGAATATTTGGATAATCGAACTAAAAAATGTATGAATCGTATAGACGAAATGGAAAAGAAATGATTATTGAAAAGGGAATACGGGTGAATAAATGGTTTAATCGAAAAATGAATAATGGAGATGAAAACTTGATTTTAAGCCTACAACCAACTCTTGATTTTTTTTTTGCACAAGCCACTTGAACATGAATCCTCCTGAACCACTGAATATTTGAAAATTAAGCCAACACCATTTGAATCGTCTGAACACTGCCCTGATGATTTAAATTCATGCTGAGAAAAATAAATTCTCAGATGAATCACTGATAAACTGATGGACAAACTGAACTTCACACACAACACTTCTTGATAAACTGATGAATCTTGACGCACGACAACTTGAACTTTTGAATATGCACTGTCTGAGAAATAACCATTGGCACACATGACTTGCAGTCGAAACAATCTTCTGATAGTTTGACCAATAGTCAAACGTCCATCTGAATCGATTCATAATTGAACAAACGCCTCTGAATTGAAAATACTGCCTTGTCTTTTGAATCCTGCAACACAAAGAGAAGAAGAAAAGCACTGCAACATATTTTTTTTGTATTTTGGTTAGAAGTTGGTAAATATAAACAAATAAAGGCAATTAAACATGGTGATCCTCTGCGAAGAAAAGACATGCAACTGAGAAGGATACATGAACCAGTGCGTGATCTTGTTTGTATGCGCAATGCAGATGAGATGCGAAAAATCTTAGGGTCAAAAATTAGGGTATGACACAAGGTAACCCGCATAGAGATGCACACACATGTCATCAGATTCAAATTTATAAAACACAAACACGTGACCTACACACTCTTTTTTTAATGTGATATTAACACCTTAACTATCCGATTCAAAAAACACACGGCTGAGATTATGTCTTCTCCACAAAACTCTCAGGTCACCTGAAAATGAACCAGAGGCCAGAGCCCTAGCTCCGGTCGTCTTCTCCGGTGGCTCCAACCAAAAATTTCTCTAGAAATTAAAACAAATGCTACAGTTCTACTCTAAATCACATGTTGATCTAAAATATGATGTTCATTTCATCAGATCATGCACAAATAAGTCAACTCGAAGCAAACAAGTTTGAACTAAAAATATTCAGATCCACGATTCAGCCATGTCTTACGTCCAAATCACACAAAAATCATATCAAAATTACCATCACAACAAGTGGATCACAATGCACACCTCAAAATCAAGAAACAAGAGGATAAAGTTTGACTCACCTGAAAGTTGGAACAAGCTTAAATACTCCTAGAAATTCAGTAGGAAGGTGCATATCTACTCTTTTTGATCTCTAATTGCAAAATAAATGCAATTAGAGCCTTGACATGAGCTAGATCTATAGATTTGAAGATGAAGCTTCCAAAACTGAACCTAGTGAAATCCTCTATATGAGCCTCAATCAATGGTGGATTCTTGTTCCTTGGAGCTTGTTGATCAAGAATATGCAAAAATAAATAAATCACTATAACCCTAGGAGAAGAGTGATTCGAAGAGAGAAAGCAAGAATGTGAAAATTTTGAAATATGATGAATAGTGAAGCTCTAACCCTAACCACACGAGTTAAAGGCTTATATATGAATGCAAATGGGTCTGACTATGGTTTAGAATCTAGAGGAACCATGGTTAATGACTTATGTGTGATTTTGAAATTTTTTAATTTCAAGTGGAAGTGAGGTTTTGCACATGCATGGGATGTGTTATGGCCATGAAGAATTCTCACTTTATGCACTGATTGCATTGTGATTGGAATTGGTCATTGGAAGTGCATGATTTTTGTGTTTGGATAGATTTTGCAATTTGGTCATTTGTGAAATAAATGATGAATATGGCATGAAATCCTTTGGTTAAAAGGCCAAAATTGTGCCAAATGAGGTGTACTTGAATGTTGTGAAATGACTTTGGCAATAGGAAGCAAGCACAAGTCAGTTTGAGGCCTTTTGCAAAAGGTGGAAAAAATGGAATGCATGAAAAACCCTAAAAACCAACTTGGATTCTTTTGATCATAACTTTTGAACCAAGAATGCTATGAAGATGATCTTGTACTTTTTGGAAAGGGAAAATGATGTTTTATTTTAACTTTTATGCTTGGTAAAAATCCATTTGAAGCCTTTTTGATGATGGAAAGTCAAGTTGAATGCGAGGTTTAAAGCTTCCAAAAATAGAAACTTTTAATTACAAGTCATTTCCATTTTTAGTAGCTTTTGCCATGGCTTTGATTCTTGATGAATGATGATATTCTTGACATTTCTTGACTTAATAAAGGTCCATGAACTTGAGGAGCATGATCTTGACCTTAAAAATCAATGTTTGACTTTTCCTCTCTAGTGTTGACTTTTGCTTGGTTCTCAAGTAATTGATCCACTGAAAGCCCTCCATAAGGAACCAATGGACAAAACTCCACCCTTGGACACTTGTTAACATATAGAATTCCATGATAAAAAGTTTGAACAAAAATCTTGATGATTTCCTGCTTTGGCACCAAACCCTAATTTGGACCACTTGTGTAGGAGATGAGGCCCTGAGCCAACTTCTTGATCAATTCACCTCTTCCAATGACTTGAGGGATGATTTGAAATGATATGGGACATGAGAAACCCTTGAGGCTTGTTAAGAGACAATTGGCTCTTAGTCTTTGGCATTGAATGTTCACAAACTTTGCAAATCAACTGATCACACACCTTATGCTTCAACCAATGAATGTATACTTCATCTTTCTATTATATGAATGCAATACAATGTATGAAGGATGTATGCTAAATGACATGAAAATGGGAGGGAAAATTTTGGGGTGTTACAACTTCCCCTATTCAATCATTTGTTAATCTGCAAAGGATGAAAACATCGACTATCAGACGTTCGAGATAAACGGTGATTGAATACCAAAATAGACCAAAATATTTGCACTCTGTGGAGAAGAAGAAAAGGGATATAAACCCAACCAAAGAAACTCTGCTTGGATAACTCTGGCATGATGAATAGTAACCAATGATATGAAAAACAATGGGCTGCCTTTTGAACGACGCCAGAAGACTACTAGCTTGTCATTGGACTTTGAAAACATGTCTTTTGTATGATGCCATACGACTACTGGCTTGCCACAACGTTGGTGTACTTCAAACCCTATCTTTTGTACGAAGACAGACGACTAATGGCCTGTCTTTTGAATGACACTAGACGACTAATGGATTATCACAATGTTGGTGGACTTCAAAACTTGTCTTTTGTGCGAAGCCAGACGACTATGGCCATGTCTTTTGGTACGACACCAGATGACTATTGGCTTGTCTTTTGAACTACGCTAGAAGACTATTAGCTTGTCTTTTGAACAACGCCAGATGACCACTCACTTGCCACAACGCTGGCGGACTTCAACACCCTGCCTTTTGTACGAAGCCAGACGACTACTGGCCTTGTCTTTTGGTACGACGCCAGACGATTACTGGCTTGCCACAATGCTGGTGGACTTAGATAAATGGGCGATTCATTATATGAATCTTGCATCTGAATACGCTCCCCATTGGTGCACTTTGGTATGTGGGATAGATATGCACTGACCAGGATCTTGCATCTGAATATGCACTTTACAAATCCTCTTCTCATATCATATGGTCGGATATGCGGTAAAAATGTGCATTTGTTCCTCTGTCAAGTACCAAAGTCCTTATGTCTAGAACTGCACTGTTTCGACAATAAATCCCACCGTTAGGATCTCGCATTTGAATATGCGCTAAACGAACCTCCTCCTAAAGTATGCATTTAATGTACCAATTAGATATGAATTCCAAGGCTAAATCCACTAAGACTGGATTATATCTTTTATATGAAGCCAGACAACTACTGGTCTGTCTTTTGTATGAAGCCATACAACTACTGGCTTGTCTTTTGTATAAAGCTAGACAACTAATGGCCTACCACACTGCTAGTGGGCTTTGAAAATGTCTTTTATACGAAGCCATACGACTACTGACCTGTCTTTTGTATGAAACCAGACAACAATTGGCCTGCCACACTTCCGGTGGGCTCTGAAAATGTCTTTTATACAAAGCCATACGACTACTAGCATGTCTTTTGTATGAATCCAGACGACTACTGACCTGCCACACTGCCGGTGGGGCTTAGAGTAATTCTCGACCAAAGAGAAAAGTAACAAAGGGATTGACTCTGTAGGGGGAGATCTTGTCTGTAGAACTTCGCTGGGGATGAGAATGTCCTGACTGACATTTTGCTGATGAATGAAACAAAGATACTTTGATAATTATCAAACTCTTGCTGGGGAACAAATGTTCGCTGGCTCGATCTCGAAAATCCCTATGAGGATAACATTTTTGTTGGAGAAGAGGGTGATCAGTCTGTCTGCTTCAACTTGTCACACTTGCCAAAAATAAATTGGACTTAGAATATGAAGATTCTGCTGGGGAATACTTCAACAGTTTGGGAATGGATCCCGATCATGAAACTCTACTGGAGAATTGACAACTTTTCAGCTTGGTTGGGGAAACTATCTTGTCAATACTTTGATGAGGAGAGAAATTTGCCAATCTGAACTTCCTAGCCTCTGTGGGGAAGAAAAGCATTCAGTTGACTTTTGGAAATACTTGATTGTGGAAAGTACATCACCGTGGGAAGATAACTCTGTTTGAGGACCATAAACCTTCAACCAAACTTGGAGTTCTCCTAGGGAAACCATCTTACTTTGACTCAACTGGGCAAAACTTCAACCCTAGACTCCATTGGGGATGATGTGTATAACCACCATTTGTCAGAAAACATCAATGAAAATGCCTTCTGCATGGGAGAAGAGTTGTAAGGCATCTCTCGTTGGGTATAAGAGATATAAAACATCTCTTGGTAGGAATATTTTCTGCTTGGGGAATACCAACCTTTTAACCCTCTACTATGAGGAACATTCGAGAATGATTGAGATCCATCCAGACTCTGATGGGGAAAATATTTCAACATTAGTTTGTTCTGACAATTATTATGTCCTTCGGGCCTCTGACTGATCGACTGCATACTGATCATGAGTGAAGAATGGTTCCTTGCAACTTTCAACTCGCCTCAAACTAGGGTTCTATCGGAAGAAATTTTCTTAAGAGGATTTTACAGAAAACCTGGCATCCGAAATTCCCTAGTGTCTTCAAACTCTTGGAGAGATTCATTGGATCTCGAAATAACTGCCCTAGACTGCATGGTCCATGAAAGAATTTGTCCCACGAGGATTTAAGAAAAACCTCATATCATTGCGAGATATTCAGCCCCAGTATTCTGAACCCTGAATAGGTGCTTTTGATTGTCCATCTTCGGGAGAAAGTGTCTTTTAGTGCTCTTGGGGTGGCATGCCTCAGAATGAGCCTAGAAGTAATCTTGTCCTTAACTTCTGATCTTCGAGTGAATACCCAGACTAATGACTCTTTGAGAGATTTGAACCTCGAAGTGATTTCCCTAGTTTGGCTGAATTTTTAAGAGATTGCTCGACGTGACTGCCTCAGACTAGCTACACCTTAAAGAGATGGCTCGACATTATTTCCCCAGACCGTCTACGTCTTAACACAACTGATTGGGAAAATTCCTATTCAATGGAGTTTCTTGGAAAAGTGCACCTTGACATGATTGTCCTTCGGAATTTTCAGACTTCTCAACTCAGTAAGATTAAGATTTTGGACTGAGGTTCCATATGTGAACTTCTTTGATGCCAAACAAATGCATGCAATCAGAAAATATTTTATTTTGAGAATGACAATTCTAATGCAACACACATGTTAATCTTGAAGTTTTACTGAAAAGATGTCGCAAACCTTTGTGAGAGAATCACTGGTTAAGATACGACATTGATTTTTTTACTGAAAGAATGCATGCACATGCAATACCAACAAAGATCTTTTATCACAACTCATAGGAGTCAGGAACATTGTCTCGTGGTAGTATGTTCTCGAAATAAACTTGTTTCTGTTAGTACTTTTTAAGGGTTGTATCGTGGCCTGGTTCATGGCTTTAGAAACAAGGATTAAGCTCAAAGTTTTATTTGTATCCACTCCTCTTCGTGATGTTCTCCAATCCTATGTTCAGCTATCTATCACAAGCCCTCACCTTTCGAAAGGGTTTTGTAATGGTTGAGGAACCAATGGCACTACCGGTTTAATCACCAATCAAATTGCCGTTTAGAGCCAGTCACCCCTTCTTAGTCTTAGTGTCTGTACCAAACGAATTTGTTCGTGCAAGGATTTTTTTGTATCGTAGTTGTCGCTCCTGGGATTTTCATTCTAGTACAAACGCGAAAGTGGCACGGAAAAGAAACAAAGTCGCCAATCAGGCATTTTTATCCCAAATGAAAGGTAAAGGCAACGCTGCACAAACCGAAAAGAAAGGAAAGAACAAGGTCTTGCGAACCAAAGAGACTGGGTTTGGGAGTCAGTTACGAACATGGAAGGTATTAGCACCCCGGATCATCCTTCGTACTCGACGAGATCCATGTTTGTTAGTCTATTTCAAAGGGT
The DNA here is from genome assembly GCA_963966055.1 of Lathyrus aphaca. Classification (NCBI taxonomy): domain Eukaryota; kingdom Viridiplantae; phylum Streptophyta; class Magnoliopsida; order Fabales; family Fabaceae; genus Lathyrus; species Lathyrus aphaca. The sequence goes on along the minus strand of OZ014522.1, from coordinate 400,509,212 downwards.
AAGGAATAAAATTACTGCTGTTGTTGGTTTATTATCTTTTGTGAGTGAATGAAATGAGAAGATAATTCCCACAGGAAAGACGCCTGTTGTTGGTTTATTATCTTTTAGATGAAGTATTTTTTAGGTGTTGTTTGTGAATGTGACCTCATGATTAGACTTATACATCATTCTAGACAAACTTACGTTATCCCAATATGGAATAGATGCAAGTGCCCCATGGAATAAGTCCATAATACACAAGGCTACTTTAACCATTATTAAATTTTTTTTAGCTTTTTGTTTGAAGATGAGAGAGAGAAGAACAAAGAGAACCAAAGGTGAAAGTCTAATGGGGACTATTAATCCTAAGTGTTATCATGCATAGGTAGTCCTAGGTTAGTGTGGTTTGAATTCTATCCTAATGAAGAAATAGGAGAGCAAATAAAGAAATAAGAATAAGGGGAGAAGAAGAAGTTAGAAGACAATATACTTCTCTAAAGAAGCTAAGTTGTTTCTAAAGGGAGGTGATGAAGTTTAAGCAAGCAAAGCACGAAGTTCCAAGGCAATCACAACTTGAAAGCATAAAGAGATGAAGGGAGAAGTTGTATGTGGGATACCCTCTCACACACATGACTTACCATAACCCCCTATAAAACAAAGGTTAGCTAAACATATTTCATATTGAAGACATAATGAAATAAAAGCCAAGTATTAATCAACTTAATCAAGGAATGACACTAAGAGTTCACTAAGGCTAAGTCCTAAACAAAAGGGATCCTAAATGACCAAAGACCTCTAAAGTCAGTAGCTAAGCCCTAATAAGGTATTCTAAGGTTACAAGATCAAACACCAACAAACTATGCCCAAACTAAGCACTAAACACCCTAGAAGCTCAAGGTGAAGTTAGATGAAGAAGATTGAATGATTATGCAAGATTAACATGTACTAAAGCATGGTTAAATGTTAAATTCAGAACCAAAAATCAATTATAAATTTCATTTAATGCATAAGAATGTGCATACAAAGCATGAGAATAAATGCTCATGTACAAGAGATTAGATGGAGAAGAAGTGAGGAGAAGTGAACAAGTTATTTCATAAGAAAAGACTTAACTTGGAACACAAGTCAAACATGAACAAGGAAAGATGGATCTCAAGTATAAAAGTAAGAAGTTAGAAGGTATGTTTAGATGAATATTAGAGGTACCAATTAACCATAAGTGAGCAAGTAGAAGTCATTTTAGGGTTAGAGGAGAAGGAAGTTTGAATTTGAGGTAAACATGTTCAAAGAAGCTACATGTGAAGTGAATGGAATTTTGAAGGGATGGGATGAGATAAAATCAGAATTAAACATCTCATGAAGTGTAAAGGAAGTTCATTACATGGCAACAACAATCACATTAAATGTTAATTAGGATCAAAGATGAAAGGATGTGGAGAAGTAGGTCAAAGAAGCATTTGTGAACAAACATGGAACTTGTAAGTCAAGCAAGCTAAAAATTCAAATGGAGGAACTATAATTGAAAACAAGGGGATTATAAATTTCTAATGGTGACTTATGACACCAAGCAAGAGATCCCAAATGGATGGAATAAATTCCTTCCTCAAACTAGTTTAAAAAGAGTGGAGAAAAAGCCACACAAAGTTACTTGAGAAACAAGACACCAAAGTATAGTTATGATCATGAAAAAATGTGAAATTAAGTGTCCAAGGACTCATCCAGAGGAAAACATCACCCCAAAAAAACTCCCAAAGGTTCACAATTAAACTTTATCAAAAGGTCATGTAAAGTCACTTAGGGTTTCAAGGGATTAGGCTCAAAGAAGACTCAAAAGGATACACAAAATGATCTTAAAAATAAGGCAAAAGTGTTTCTAAAAGCTTTAACATGTCCTCTGAATGAGGCAAAAGGAATGGAGTGAAAATGTTGTTTGGAGTAAAAGAAATGAATTTGACAAGGCAAGGTGTGTATGAAAAGGAGAAATCAAAACGATATTAGAAGAAAATTCAATTCAGCAATTAAAATAAAATAAAAATGAAAAAAATAAAATTTGCCAAAATTTTATAAAATTGTGAAGATCATTTATGAATTTTTGTGGAATTTTTGGAAGAATCTAACCATTTTTAAAAATTAGAAATGAAGATGATATGTAAAATAAAAATAAAATGGAAATAAAATGACCAGGGGTGTGAAAAGAAGCCCAAACACATTAAAAAAGGAAACAAACCAAATAATGGGGTGTCAATAGCACTAGGGTCCATCAACACATCTCATAAAGCCAAAGGTCAACAAAAATGGACTCATCCTGTAGCCACTGGATCAATTTAAGGGATCATGTTCAGTCAACAAACTAAAAGTAGGAAAGATCAACGCGCTAGATTGGTCAATCACAAGTATGCACATCCTAGGGTTAAGATGAGAAACTCAAATCCAAAAGTACACAAGATCAATGGCTATAAGGGAGGGATCACGCAACACACAAGTCAATGGTCTACGCTATGAAAGTCAAGGTAAGCAAGGTGGAAATTAAGTCACGTGTGAGGGATAGTGTTCATTAATGTGGTGCCACATTGTGGAGCACACGATCAAAACAAATCAAAGGTTATGTTATAATTCCACTCTAAAACCCTAACTGATCCTCATCGGCCGGAGAAGGACCTCCGGTCATCTTCTCCGGCCAACTCTGGTGATCTATAAACCCTAATCTCCCCAGAAATGCATCAAAATCATATAAATCAAAAGCCTAGCTTGCCTACATTCTAAATCTAACAATCAAATTCACAAATCAAGCATGATCATCAAGAATCGAACAATTTCTTTTTGCCTTAAGAATCTTCAAGTGCCTCTAAAAGACCTAATTACTAACCAGATGTAGTTCGTTCTTGTTATTAAGCTCAAATTAAGAAGAAAATGGTCTTAGATCCATGAAGCTAAAGCAACGTAAGTTGAAGCATTTTCAAATTTGAATCTGCCGAAACTTGAATCAAACAAAGAAAACTAGAGGTCCTAAGCTTGTTCTTGAGCTTCCAAGAGAAAAATAAATGCTCTATCACCTTGAATCTTGTAAAAATCAAAAGAAAACTCAAATTTGATCTTGAACTTGCACTTGAGGATTAGCTTGATTCTTCCATTGATCTTGATCAGAGCATGTTAATGATGATTGATTGATGAAGATTGTGATGAGAAGTGATGAAATTTGTGTGAAATCAAAGGATTTACAGAGAGAGAAATTTGCGAGTCTTTGATGAAAATGTGAGAGAATGCGAGAGAGTTATAAAGTGTGATAAAAAATCTGTTATGAAGCTCGTATATATGGTGAGTTAGAGTTTAAATACCATGGTTAACAGTTGCAACCATGGTTAGTGGTGTGAAGTTCAAAAATGAGGTGTGTGAGCAAAAGCCAAATGGAAATGAGAGTGAGCTCGGGTATTCTCATGTACATGACCTTATGATGCTTATGGTGTGGTGTTAATGATGAGTGATAGTGATGTGATCTGATCTAGCTCAAGTCTTGGTGGCATAAGCTTCTCATTTTGAATTTTCACCATCTTCATGCATAGTCATGCATGTGTATGTGATATGTAAGTGTTTGTATGCACAAATGAGGTAATGGATGAATGGTAGGATGATCATGCGTGTACCAGAAGTCAGCATGACAAGAAGCTCAATCAAAACTTCCAAAAGAGGCAGCTAATGCACCAATGCAAATGTTGATGTTTTCCAATGTGTATCTCTCATGTTAGTGGATGAAAATTCATGATCTTGGGAGAAAATGATCAAGGACATTTGGTACAACAAGTTTGTAGTTGAAATCAAGATGTAAAGAAGCCTCTAGGATGGTGGAAAATGACTTGAAACCCCAAGCAAACAAATCTGGTTCATGGGCGTGTGAAGTGTGCATCAGGCCTGGCCTTGGGCCTAGGGAAAATTGCAGCAAGGAACCCTCTTGTTTGACCCTTCATATCTCTCTATTCTTTGATCAGATGAAAAAACCTCACACATCAAAGTTGTATAGGACAATCTCCTGAACAAATTTGATGCTCAATTTTTTTTCATTTGAAGCCTTCTTGATGGTGTAATTTGTCTCAACATTTTGGCCCACAAAATGTTTGACATAATATCTGGCCAGACGCGCGCCCATGACTTACCTTGCCAATGTTTTTGCCCTAGTTTCACCCTACTTTGAATGATCATATCTTCTTCAATTTTGATCCTATGAACATGATTCAGCTATGGGTTTGAAGCTTATAATGTCCTCTATCAAACAGCCCAAGTGGAATTTTCATTTGACTTTTGGATTTTGAAATGGCCTCTCTTGAACATGGCTGCCAAAGTGATCAAAACTTACTATTTTTGGTAACCCTAATTCTCCAAAAATGGCAACTTTAGGTTTTCTTGATTTTTGATGATTCATCCATCATTTCTTGATCAAATTTTGTTCAATGATCCCTTGTAACACGAATTTCATGACTTTGACCTCAAAAAGTCTGGAATTGACTTTATCCTCTACACAGTTGACCTTTCCCCAATTTCCTGATTTTCAAGTAACTGATCAATTGAAGACCTTCTGAAATGATTCAATGGATGAGTTTTCAACCCCAGGTACTTGAACTCATGTGGAAAACATTGAAATAAAGTTTGGACCAAAATTTCATTGAGAAGCCCCATTAATCAGAAACCCCAATTTTAGCCCTTTTTGCTAGGAGGTGTTGCACTGCTTGCATTCTTTTATCAATCCACCTCTTTCAAAGCCTTGAGGAATCATTTGAGATCTTGTGGGATGTTAGGAACCCTTTGAACTTTTCTGAGAGCCAATTGACCCTTGTCATTGCCTTTGAATGATCACCAAAGTGACCAATCATTGATCACATGAACTATGCTCCCAACTATGAATGATCTGCTTTATTATTATTTTTATTTATTTTTAAATGCAATGTATTGAAGGATATGCTAAATGACATGGAAATGAAGCATCAACTACTTGGAATTTGTAATAAATAAGAGGGCAAATTTTGGGGTGTTACAGTTGCCCCTATTGAATCAATTGTAGGCCTGAATGGATGATAGAAATGGCTTTTAGACGTTCAAGGTATGTTGGTATTGAATACCCGAATAAACCAGAAAATTTTCATTCTACGAGAAGTAAAATAACCCGGCTTTCAAAGGGAGTGATGATATGAGGCCAAGCTGAAGGTGGACTCGAAGAACGTAAGACTATGTCGAAGGCAGACTTACGATAAGGTTCGAGATCAAACCGAAGGTGACCTCGAAAAAGTAAAACCAAGCCGAAGGTGGACTTACAAAGAATGAGACTAAGCCAAAGGTAGACTCAACCAAAGATACGAAGCCAAGCCAAAGGAAGAATCGTAAACGTAAGACTAAACCGAAGGTAGACTTACGGTGAGATTCGAGGACAAGCCGAAGGTGAACTTGAAAAAGTAAGACCAAGCCGAAGGTGGACTTACCCGGAATGAGACTAAGCTAAAGGTAGACTCAAACAACGATACAAAACCAAGCCAAAGGTGGAATCGTAAATGTAAGACTAAGCCGAAGGTAGATTTACGGTGAAGTTCGAGGACAAGCCGAAGGTAAACTCGAAAAAGTAAGACCAAGCCGAAGGTGGGGCTTACCTGGAGTGAGACTAAGCCGAAGGTAGAATCAAACAACGATACGAAACCAAGCCAAAGGTGGAATCATAAATGTAAGACAAAGCCAAAGGTAGACTTATGGTGAGATTTGAGGACAAGTCGAAGGTGAACTCGAAAAAGTAAGACCGACCCAAAGGTGTGTAACACTTCGTTTTTATTTTGATTATTGTAGCATCCTAATTTTTGCCCTAAGTTTTCTTTTCATTTTCATCTGCATCTTGCATACAAACAAGATTGCACTGGTTGCACGGTTCTTCTCGGGTTAGGTTTACGCCTTGCAGGGGATCACTGTTGTCTTTAAATTACTTTATTTATTTATGCTTACTAACCATTAATCAAAATCCAAAAATATTTTGTTTCCTTTTACTAACCTTTTTTCAGGAAGAGGAACCATTGAAAATGCCAAGTTAATTCGAGGTTGATCCGCAAATAATTCAATATTATCTGATCAAGGATTACCCAAGTTAATTGGTTCATTCAAGGATTTCCAAGGTTCATGTGTTTATTTCCATGCCTTCTTCGGCCTACAAAAAGAATCGGGCCACAACAACCAAGCAACCTCATTTGAATAAAATATTCAAATTTTGGTTTGGTTAACCGATTAACTAGTGCGAAATTTGAATATTATATTCAAATCCAGCACCCTTAGATCATTAGTATATTTGGAATATTCTAGATCCATTGGTTTCTGATTTCTCTACATCACTTTGATCATTTCCTACCATAAACCCTCACTAATCACCACTCTTTTCCATTTCTCACCAAAATTGCAATTACCAAGCCTAATTTTAATTACCAAAGCAAGCTCCATTCCACCAAATTCCCATACCTAGAGTCTTTAAATAGGACCATAATTTCATTCATTCACTAAGCTTTTGAGAGCCATAAAACCCCTTTCAAAACATTATCCAAAACCAAACAATTCACTAAAGCTCATTTTCTTTCTTTTGAAGTTATCAAGAATTCACATTGAATTCTTGACTAACTTGAGCTAAACCTTCATCCTTTCCTTCTTTTGTTCATCAATTTCAGCAAGATCTAGCTTGATTTGGTCCAATTTGAAGAAGTTCTTTTGGTAATTCATCTCTCTCCATTAACCCATATTCACCATCAACATTCAAGATGTAGATCTTTGGTGCCTTTGTTTCTAGATCCTTTAGATCTTTACTTGTTGTTTGATTGCAGGGATTCCACAGTATTTTTGTTTTAAAATTCGTGCAAATTCAGATCATGATCATCAAATGTTAGAGGAAAAGTTTCAAAATGGATCATGCTGAATTTTCTGCATTTTTCTGCTTCTGGTACAATGTTAACCAGTTAACCATTTCGTTAACCGGTTAACCATCTTTAAAACTGCGCAGGTTTTGCCTGCATTAACCGATTAACCAATTTGTTAACCGGTTAACACAAGTCAGAATGGTGTTTTTGGCTTGTTTCAAGCCCCTTTTTGGTTCCTCATTCTTCTTCTTCTTCCTCCTTTTTTATTTTTACCTTGGGAAGCACTTTCGGGAGTGATTTCTCCTTAATTTCAATGAACTTTAGGTGTAGATTAGAGTAGTTAATGTTCATTAATTCAAAACTACCTTTAAGTGGATTATTCAATTCATTTAAGGTACTTTGCGTTAGTGATACATTTTCATGCTTGAATCCACCGAGATGAGTGATTGAACTTAAGGATGGAAGAATACCATGAGTGCGGCTCAATTTGGTATTCACCTTTAGTTTTGTGCGGTATTGCGTCCAGATAGCGATTTACATATCGTTTACCTCGCATGCATTAGCACTAATATTATGCACCTTAATTGGTGGTGGCCGGCCTCATTTGTAAGGTAATTACTTCGTAAATTACTCGGCGATTGCTTAACATAGACCTAAATTTGTCCCTAATTCGGAATAAAAGTCTAATTGGGTACTTGCACTTTCGTGGTCCGGATCTCTTGTTGATCGCGTAATCCCAAAGTGGTTAATCATATTGCATTAAGAATCGAGACTTATGAATGTTTGATGCACAGGTGCTTTGGGTCTCCCAATCGCCTTTCAAATTTCATTGAATTCGGTTCGGTTTGACTTGATTAATCGCTATAGTGTAAGATGCTAAGCGGACCCGGTTGCCTTTCGATTTTGGTTACTCTTTTGGTTGTGGTTGATTAATTTCACCATACCATTCTTATGTAAATATTATTATACTATTATTATTATTATTAATATTTTAGATTCTTGCACTTTAATTTCTTTTGCTACTAACATTTAATTTCTTGCACTTTTATTACTTTTATTTTATTTTGCCTTATTATGCTTTATTCATCCATATCATGTTTATTATTTGCACTTATTATTGTTTTGTTGATTTTCCTTTTGTCCATTTGGACACAAAAACATTAATAAAGGATTAAACTTCTAAAAAACTTGTGACTTTAATTTGTGGAATGTTGGTTACTATCCTTGGCTTTGGAATGAAGATTTGGACTTAGATTCTTAGGACACATTTCCTTTGCCTTGACCTTCATGAAGTTGGAATTTGCCTTTATTTGGCCATTTTCTAGCTTATAAGGATGGAACTCTTATGCTCATAATTTGAAGTATCATCAAGTTTGGTTAGATCTTTCTTCCCTTATTTCCTTATTTTCTCTTTTTTTTAGGATAGTCCCTTCATCTCCCCCCTTCTTTAATTTTCAAAATCTTCTCCCTTTTTCAAAGGATTCCTTCTTTTTAAATCATCAACTCTTTAATAAACAAAACCTTGACTTTTGTCAAGTGGCTTTTACTCTTTTTTCTTTTCTTTTAAAATCAATGAATCTAATCATGTTGACCTTAATTAAAAAAAAGAATCAAACTAATTCAAGTTGTTTTGTGCCTTTGTGCATTTTTGTGTATTTTCTTTAAAATAGTGCCGATTATGAGTCATTATTCTTTAGTCGGGTGCAAGTCATTCAATCTACATGGTTGTAGTTTGATGTAATTGAGTTTCTTGTCATTCGTGGGGGTTTAGTGGCATACTCGTCGATTTTTATCCGAGTTGGCGCCCTCCCCATAATGATGTATGAGTCCATGCCTTCATTCTCATGGTAGTTTGTTTGGCCATCTACTTGAAGATGACAAATTCTCTTCACTTAATAAAATAAATCACAACCCACCCTTTTCACTATTTGTACCACGAACTACGGGGTTTTGATCTCGCATTGCACTTTGTGGGTACGTAGGCATGAGGTGGTAAACCTCTCCAAACACAAAAATATTAAAAAATAATTCTTTTTTCATCCCTTCACTCTCATTCAACAAACATCTTTCAAACCAAAAGTAGTAGATTTTTCAAAGGGCTCCCGTGGAGTACCACGAACATTTTGGGTGCGTAAAACCTTCCCATTGTGTAACTTATCCCCTTACATGTTTCTCTATTGTGTATCTTTAGCTTTTTGCTTTTAGATTCATTAGGATTTATTCGCTCTTTTTTTCTTTCCTCTTGGAATAAAATAAAAGCGCGATGGTGACTCTGTTTACTTTGAGTTAAGTTAACTAATAGCTTACACTCATGATTTTACCGCTACAATTATTATTTGTGAATTAACTAGGAATTTTTGTAATTGATTGTGTGTTTTGGGGTGTATTAGTTGTAATTACATACCATAGTAAGGGATAGTAGCCTTAATTAAGAGGGAGAATTTAAGGTAGTAGGGGTGTGTGACCAAAAGCGTAGAGATTGGTGATGTGGGGACTAAGACTAATTGGATTATTTTAGTAATTATTTAATCATAATAATAGTTGAATATTTATTTAATTAAATATGTGATGGAAACTATTATTATTATTATTATTATTATTATATTCCTAATATTAATATTAAATAAAGCATGATTTAATTGGTGATTGGGTGAGTGTATGTGTTTTTTTTTTGTGTGTGTGTGTGTGTGTGTGAGAGAGAGAGAGAGAGAGAGAGAGAGAGAGATAAGGAAGACTAACTAGTTAGTGGAGGAAAATAAGGAAGAATGAGTTTTAAGTGGAATTAGTGGGGAGTTTAGCCAAAAAAAGGGAGAAATTGCACGTAAGATCAAAAGAGGGTAAACAAGAGCAAGAGGAGAACGACTGCTAGGGGATTTGGAGAGAATCAATTTTGCAGGATTTTTTTGAACGATTTCAAGGTAAGGGGGATAATCTATTTCAATATGGGTGTATTATCATGAATGGGTAGTGAGGGTACCCTTCCCTCATAGGATTATTCTATTGTTTTGATGTGTTGTTTTGATGAATCTGTGATGAATAATTGAGTGTATGTTTGATGCTACGAATTTGAAATTATGTTGGTTTAATTCTGTGAGTTATTGGAGATATACTGGTGTAGTTATGTTGTTGAATGAATACATGATACAAAATGTTGTTGTTGTTGTTGTATGTGAACCTAATACAGAAAGGTAATGAAATTGAATTCAGTAATTTGAATAAAAAAAGACATAATTAAGAGTGTAAAATTGGTGTAGAAAACAATCCTAAGTCTGGTAAATTGTAAGGGGATGGAATCGTAAGAAGTTACAAAAACGATGTAAAGGGGAGCGAGGTTGATCTGTGAGACGACCGTCTGAAGTTGTGATGACCGTCTAGAGTTCATGACGACCGTCTCGTTCGTATAACAGGTGGTGACGGCCGGCTCATGTATGTGACGCTCGTCACATGTGGCTGGAGGAGGATTTTAGTTTTTTTAATGCCTGTTTCCTGTTTTCTTTTTCAATTCCTAGTCTGAGAGGTTAAAATGAATGCCAGTAGCACCTGGACATAGGACTAGTAATGAAAATAATTAAGTGAGATATTTTTGGGAATAATTAGTAACTAGTGAGCTACGAACTAATGCCTTGTGAGTCGGGTCGAATTATTTTGCGTGATGGGTGTTACTTGTGACAGTAGTAGTGAATTGGTGAATTATTGGTGAATTAAGTAGATGATTGAGTAATTTAGAATTGGTGGACATTTTGTGAGTTATATGCATGTATGCTTATCTGTCTGAATGGGTGTGGTAATACCAGTGTGTATTGTGGTAAGTATGAGACTTACAGGTGATCAGGAGGATTGTTACTATGATTGACTATTGTTGTAGGTGTGTTGTATGTATTTTTGGTGTGATCTGAGGATCGAGTTAATGTGTAATATTTATTATACACATGTTGTATGCATAGGTTGCCATGTATTATGCCTTATATGATCAGATGGATCGTGAAGAGGTATAATGATTATTTTACCTGTGTTGTATGCATATTCATCATCATGCATTCATGAAATTATTGTTGATTATTGGTGGGATGATTCGTTGTCGGATGGGCGTATGCGAAATATCCATATGTTGGAGATAAATCATTGTCGGATGGGTGTATGTGATTTATCCGGATTCCTTTAGGAACCGGGTTCGATTGAATGAATCATGGTGAGTCGGTACCGCATGCATTGTGTCTTTGTTGGGTCACATTGCATATTGACGTTGTTGAATCATGTTGTTAAGTTGAGGATTATTGTTGTGGATATGTGTTATTTATATTGATTTAGTGAGATACTACATTTAACATGATTTATTCACCGTTAATTATTGAATGTAGTTCTCACCCCTTTTGTTGTTTGGTGGTGTCTGTGCTCCTTGGGGAGTACAGATACACAGGTACCTGAGTAGTGCGAGAAGTTTGGGATGCTCGGTCGAGTCTTAGAGTCGCCCTGATACGTAACACGAGACTCGGGGATTTTTGATGTTTACTTATTATTTGTTACGTATCTTATTTTTGTTGAAAACCTTGTACATCAAGTGGTGTTATGGAATTATTGTTGATGTTTGGCAAATTGACGTAAGATGAATGAAGTAATATTTTTCGCTATTTTAGTAAAAAAGTTTATGTTGATTATTAACGTCGATGTGGCATTCCACTTTCTTTAAACTCTGTTTTTTCTTATTAAATCATTATTTTCTAAAACGTGAAAAGTGGGGTGTTACAAGGTGGACTTACGAGGAATGTCATGAAAGATGACTCTGCAAGGGACAATAAGTACCTAAGGGTAAGATTAACAAATCCTTGAACCTTTGGTTATATTTGAAATCTTGTCCAGGAATGTGTTGGGTATTCACGGTTGGAATATTTAGGTATGAATACTGATTCACGGTTTTGGGCTTTTGTGCAGGGTACCAAAGCTAGCTTATGCTTCGCGTGCATATGTTTGACTTTTTCCATGGCGTAATGCTCCATAATGATGGAAATGCTACGCTTTAGAGGATGCAAATGTAATGATGATTACTAAATGCAAATGCAAATGTGATATCCTGATGAGGAGATAACATGTCTCCCCTCCACTTTACCGGGGAAGAAATAATCACTACATTGATGTAATGAATCCCTGTAGGGAAATGTAACTCTGCAGGGGATATTGTTAATGATACACTGGCTCTGAACTGCCACCTTTGCCAAAAATAAATTGTACTTTGAGATAGTTGAGGAATGAAGACCCTGTCGAGGAAAGTCTTAACTGGCTTGAACTTGATTGGGAGGTACGCCGCCCGTAAAACTCCGTTGGGGAAGTAATAACCTTCTGAACTAGCTGAGGAAAGTGTTTGTTAATACTCTACTAAGGAAACAATCTGCTGGGGAATTACTCAGGTACAAATTCCCCTGTTTGGGGAAGAGATTCCAATGAGGATTGGACTTTATTTGGTGATTTCACTAGGGAAAACTGCGAACAATGATTTTCAAGAAGGAAAACCATCTGACTTCTCACTATCTTCACAACTGCTAGGGAATAATGAATATTCATGTACTTCTAGGGATAAGAAGTTACCTCCCTTTTAGGGGAGTATCTCTACTTGGGAAGAACATCACCAGCCTTCTTTTATTCCGCTAGGGAAAATTTCAATCTCCGACTCTATTGGGGATGATGAAGAACATCAGTGAGAATGCTTCATGCTGAAGGTAAGAGTATTACGCTATCTCTTGATGGGGATGAGAGATATAAAGCATCTCTTGCTGGGGACATAGTCTAATGGGACTTGATGAAGACTCTTGCTTAATGAATCCTGCCGAGGAAAGGATCCTTGATGCCTCATTCTGGTAATGGCTTTGTTTCTCTGTACCTGCATATTATTGAACACAACTGATAGCCCCTGCAAAAGAGAAAGTTAAACAAGCCTACATGCCCCAGGTTCAAGGTCTTAATTGACCATCCTTGTTACTCAACATTTAAGATGCATGTCAAGTGTTTTACCCTTAAGCATACATCATAAAGCATCAATGTAATCGCAATGCAATATTTATCACAATTTGTCGGATGTTTTCGCAATCAATCAAAGGTAGATAAAAAAAAAGAGTTAATTGGATGAAAATACATTTTATTGATTGAAAAGTGGCCATGAGTAGGCATTACACCGGGAATCAATCTGTAATACCCCGTATTTTAATTAAACGCTCTGGATAATATTAATTAAGATTAATTAGTATTATCTGACTCAAAGACATTTTTGGATACTCTCAATTTGGACCCGTTAGCTTACTAACTAATAGTTATATTAGTATAATTATTGCTGTTTGATTTTAAAAGGAAAGAAAACAAGGATTTGTTATAAAGAGGGAAAAGAAAAGAAAGTTAGTAAGGAAAGAGAAAGAAAATAAGAGAAGATAAAGAAGAGAAATGGAGTAAAAGAAGAAGGAACCCCCTAGAAGAAGAAATGCTTGGATCATCACCATTCTTCTTCAATCTTCATCATCATCACCAAACTCCTCTTCATTACAAGGTGAGTTCATAGTTAGAAACCTTTTCTTTTAGTTTTGGTGGAAGTTGTGATTTTAAGGTTTTGTAGAAAATCTTAGAATCGAAAGATTAAGCAGTTAAAACTTCATAAAATCAAAGTATGTTAATTAATATGTGATTTTATCCATGTGTAGTGATTGATTCCACTGTTTAGGGATAATTTTGGTGAGTTTTGGCTTGTGGGAGAAGTTCTGCCATTAACCATAAATATGCCAATTAGGGAATTGGGATGCTAATCGGTTTGTGTTGTGTATGTTGAACCATGAGAATTGAATGAAAGTAGAAATAATGAGATTATTGTGAGAATCGTTTAACGTTGATAATTCAAATAAAATGTTAGAATTATATGTTTAAGAGCTATATAATTAAAAGCATCAAGAATGGAGAAAGAGTGGGGAAACCTTATCATAAACCAATTGAATGGCCTAGTATTGTGCCTAGGAATTGAGAGATGGTATAACTTGTGAGGTAAGTAGGATTACCCTATGTTGATACAAAACTGTGCTAGAGATGTGTCAATGCTTAGGTGTCGATACTCGAATAGTATCTTCGGGCTAAGTAGTTGTGATAAGTTGGAAGTTTGCTTCCTTCGCGTTAAATCCTAATTTAATTATATCTGGCTCGTGTCGAGGTCCCACGAGACATGATGGCCGGGGAGATATAATTAATCAGTGGATTCGAATCCCTTAACGGATGACCGTGACCCGTTCTCGTCCTGGTGTGGCTGGGTGGGGAAAGTATCCATTAGGATAAGTAACGAGTGACCCGTGGCGAGATCTCCGTGTGTGGGATTGCCGGGGAAAGTTACTTTGTGGTAAGGTACCATGACCCGTGATGAAGTGCCCTTGTGTGGCTGGGGAGGAAAGTACCTTAGTTAGATAATGAGTGACCTGTGCTCGTACTTGTGTGGCTGGGCGGGGAAAGTTATCTATAGGTAGATAATGAGTGACCCATGCTCGTCCTTGTGTGGCTAGGCGGGGAAAGTTATCTACACGTTGAGGATCGAGTGACCCGTGCTCGTCTGCTACAACTATGGCTGGGTGGGAAAAGATGCCTTTAAGCACCTTGTGTGTGCCCCGTCTTGTTTACTTTGATGTTTCTAGTTTTATGTGAACTTGAAGTCTAGGTTTTCCCCGACTTGAGTATTATTAGTTTGGAACCTTTAGAGCCGAGAGAACTCTAAGATAGGGAACCCACAGAGATGTTGTCATCTCACCCCACTATTGTTGTTGCTTTTCAGGTTTCTTTTGTAGGTTTTATTTACAAGTGGAGTTATGCTCGGGATGTTTCAAGTGAAGCATAGTTTTAGTCTTCTGCGGTGTATTTCTGTATCTTTGTACAATAATAGATATTGTATTTGCTCTTAGTATTTTTGTGTTAGCATAATTTCCATGTCTTGTACCATTGTTGTATAGAATATTTATAGTACGTCAAGAATGTGAATTATGCTATTAGGCACTTATGATGGTGTCAGTACCAAAAATAACACTTGTATGATATTATTCTTGATATATATTATATGGGCGTTATAGTTGGTATTAGAGCAAGTCGTACCCTTGACCTAGTCTTGAAACATCATAAGTAAATCTTTCCTGCCTCTTAAGTGTGTCTTTTCGACATGATTCTTAATATCATAGTATTTAGTATTGGGTCTGATCAACCTAACTCTATGTATGTGATAGGTAGAATCATGGTTGTGCAACCATGAGGACTCCAAAGTGCTATCGTAACTTGTGTTGTGAGAGTAGGCTCAAGCCAAGAGTTAGCAGAGGGAACTTTGGTCAACACAGTTGAAGTCTTCTTAAGAATTTTACTTCCTGTGACATGGAGTTGTAGAGTAGTGTGTTGTTCGAGGAATCCTTTGGAATGGATAAAGTCTGAAAGGTACAAATATCTGCAGTAGGATGGGTGGTCAGTGTACCGAGGAATAAGTAAACTCACTGGTGGATCAGTATTGGTCACTGGTATGGACAAGAGTGTTGAGAAATATCATTCCATGAAAAGAGAGATGCTTCGTGGAAAGTGTGATGTAGGGTTCGGGAATGAGTAAATTGTTAAGTGTTTCAGTTCTAAGATCGCGGTGGCATCATAGGTGAACGAGAGTAATTCAAGAAGTGTATTTGGATAATACCTTTTGGATGGATTGGAGTTACAAGTAAAGAATGTTCATTTTCGTTTTTGAACATAAAGTTATGGTGAAGCATGAAGAGAAACGCAAGGATGTAACTACACATTTCAAGTGAGACAAGTATGCTCCAGACGAAGGATAGAGGACTAGAGTTGTATATCCGGTTGTGTCCGAAGAGACAAAGCTTAGAGTGATACATCAAGATGTTATATTTAGTTAGGGATCATTTTGGAAATGTTGAACTACCCAAGGAACTGGATAAGGTATGGTGCTGGAGAGAGAGAGAGAGAGAGAGAGAGAGAGAGAGAGAGAGAGAGAGAGAGAGAACGAGCTTCAATTAGGAACATTAGGAGCATTTGGTATGGACCGAATGAAGTTGTGATAAATGTTAGAGTAAGAACCTTGGTTTCGGGAGAACTCTAGTAAGATGAATTATGTTTGGGTATGAGAGGATTACCGCAGAATGTGAAGTGAACACGGTATGGGAACGATATTAACAGTGTGATATGGGAAAGTGATAACAAAATGTATGTTTGGACGAATGTGAAATGAAGTTGTTAAGTTGTTGTTGAAACTAAGGTTAAGGAAGTATAATCAATGATGGTTTTCCCATTAGAATCTGGTAGTGTGGTTGTTATATGTGTGGAATTGTCTATTGGTATGGTTGTAACTTTTGGACGTGATTGGGATGAGCTTTGGAGGTTTAGGTAGAAATGAAGACCAGAATTGTGCTTCTGCGTTTGAGTAATCGGATTACCCTCTGGGTAGTACCCGGTTACAAGATTGTGTTTCTAAATCTTTTTTAGCTTCTGGAAGTTAAGTTTTGCACAAAGTAATTGGCTACCCTTCTGGTAATGACCGGTTATCATTGTTAAGTTTTGAAAAATTGGATTTTTCTGAGATTCATACATTTTGACTTGAGTACCTGATTGAAGCGTTCCTGGTACCGATAGAAAGTTGTGGAGACTTTCTATGCAATGGTCAGTAAAGGGTTAGGGAACCCCGATTAATACGGGAGTAGAGATATCGAAGGTTCTTAAGAGGAATGCTTTACCTCAGCTTTCAAGTGTAAGGAAAACTCATGTAATTGTGAACAATCGAAGTATTTGGATTTTATCTCTAATGGGATTGAGAATGT
The DNA here is from genome assembly GCA_963966055.1 of Lathyrus aphaca. NCBI lineage: Eukaryota > Viridiplantae > Streptophyta > Magnoliopsida > Fabales > Fabaceae > Lathyrus > Lathyrus aphaca. The sequence goes on along the minus strand of OZ014522.1, from coordinate 400,492,555 downwards.
TCTTGTTAATGTTATAATTCTCGCCAAGGAATTATAGAGGAAGACAAAGTTGTATACTAGAGATGAGATGTCCATTGTTTTGTTTTCTTCCCGATAAGGATTGTGTGTTGGATTTTTGTTTACGGATGAACCAAGTGTTGGCTTGCGACTAAGACCCTTTTGATGTCATCGTTTTTTTTCCTACTAATGTCATTGTACGAGTGGAATCAGACTATTCTGTTGAGTATTCGTGATGTGACCGTAACAGAATGGTAGTTCTACTTTGTCGCTTATTGTAGTATGTGATCTGCATGTTGTGCTTGTTCTATGTCATCTTGAGTTGTGAATGATGGGCGATTGTTACACATGTTTAGAAACCGTTAGTGAGAATCATCTTGCAAGTAGTGTGGACTAGATTAGTAATTTTGAGTTGGATTGTTTGTCAACAAAAAGGAACAAGTTTAGTTGTGTTCGACCATTTAGCCTCAGATAGGTAATTGATTGACACATGACTTTTGTGGAGGACTTTAGAGAATCGTACTTTCTGAACAGTAAGTCCGTTTTAACTTCCGTCTAAGTGTCAGTGGACAAGGTGTTGGGATTTCTTTTGAGCATGTTTGGTAGACAGTAAATGACTTATTGGTGTGTCGTCATTGCGACTATTGAAAAATCAATTGGGAAGTTATAAGAGACTCGTGAAGTGTTAATCTTCCAGGAAACTTTTTGGTATCTGAATTACTATGTGGATAGGAGATGGACACTTGGTCAGTATTAGTATCATAAATTCTTAGCATCAAGTTATGGAATCCGTAAGAGTAATACTAGGTACGTGCAGTTGATCCGCACTCAGAGAGAGTTGTTTTTTTTAAGTTACCTTCTAGGTGAGAGTGAGAGGTGAATGTCCCGAAGTTAAGCATGTAAGTTGGATCGTTTAAGGAATGGGACCCTTGAGAGAAATGGATTTGAACGAGGAGTTTTGTATGGTCTTCAAGGGTGAGTATGTGGAGTATTATATGCAATAGGTAAGTGTTATGAAAATCTTCAACTATTCTAAGGATGATTTAAGTTTGGTATTGGTGACTCACCAATGAATGTAAGTTCTATGACATTACTACATTGTTATTAATGGAGACCTGGTGTCAGCAGAAACTCTGAGTGAATGGAATTCTGTAAAGAGAATTGATATGGAGAATAATAACCATGGTCAGATTTGTTAAGCTCAATTGGATAGATTGCTTCGAGTTTAGAATGGAATTGGAATTGTATAAGTTATGATTGCAACAGTGAAAATCCTTGTATCTCTGTCATTGGAGAGTTTGGACCGATGTTGTTATTGAGTGGTTGATAAGTAAATTGCTCCATCGTTGAATGCCTGCAAGTTTTGTTCCGTTGGTTGGTGAGAACTCCAATGGATGCGTGTGTTCTCCGCGGACTATCAACTACCTAGTGTTGTGTGAGAATTATGGTATCTCAACTGTTAGACTTTGAAGGCGTAGTGGAAAGAGACAGATGAAAGTGTTTGGTCGGATTGTTAAGAATCAGAAGAGAATTATTTATAAGAGTTAAAGTAAGAAAATTTTGTTCTAAGTGTGTTGTCCTTAAGTAAGATACTGAAAGAATGAAGTGTCCGATGTAAATGGCTACAATTTTGGTATAAGACCAAGTGGAATTGGTAAAGAAGTCGTTCGACCACCTTTGAAATGGCTTTAGTGATTGAAGGGTTGTAAGAAGAGCTTCGTTGGAAATTGTATGTAGTTAAGATTTCACCAAGATACCTTGTGGAGTTTTTGTCGAGTGTTGGTGTATCCCGAAATCAAGTTGGAGTGTTATGATTTTGTGTTATGACTCAATGGAATGAGTTAGTATGGTATGTTTCTCCGAAGGAGGAATGAGACTAAGTGATTCAGTATGAAGCAACAGACGAATTGTGGAAATAGTAAGTTGTAAGTTAATGTTGGAACAAGCATATGAGTAAGGACATAAAGTTTTATTTGTTATGAAACGAGGACTTTGAGCCGCGAAGTCAAGAGTTAGAATTGAATATGTCAGGATATGTAAGAGAAGTAAGGATAAATATGGATCTGAGACAGTGTTGTAAACTGTTGTTGTTATGGAGTAGAAACAACTTGAGGACAAATTTCAATTTTTAAGGAGGGGAGGATGTAATACCATGTATTTTAATTAAACGCTCTGGATAATATTAATTAAGATTAATTAGTATTATCTGACTCAAAGACATTTTTGGATACTCTCAATTGGACCCGTTAGCTTACTTACTAAAAGTTATATTAGTATAACTATTGGTGTTTGATTTTAAAAGGAAAGAAAACAAGGATTTGTTATTAAGAGGGAAAAGAAAAGAAAGTTAGTAAGGAAAAAGAAAGAAAAGAAGAGAAGAGAAAGAAGAGAAATGGAGGAAAAGAAGAAGGAAAACCCTAGAAGAGGAAATGCTTGGATCATCACCATTCTTCTTCAATCTTCATCATCTTCACCAAACTCCTCTTCATTACAAGGTGGGTTCATAGTTAGAAAATTTTCTTTAAGTTTTGGTGGAAGTTGTGATTTTAGGGTTTTGTAGAAAATCTTAGAATCGAAAGATTAAACGGTTAAAACTCGATAAAATCAAAGTATGTTAGTTAATATGTGATTATATCCATGTGTAGTGATTGATTCCACTGTTTGGGAATAATTTTGGTGAGTTTTGGCTTGTGGGAGACGTTCTGCCCATAGCTATTTTTCAGCTGAATTTGCAGAGCTCGCTTAGCGAGCAAGGCTCGCTTAGCAAGCAGGTTGATTCTGAAGAAATCCTCAGTTCTGGTGTAGCTCGCTTAGCGAGCAGCCCGCACTTAGAGAGCCTGGCAGTTTGTCATGTTTTACGTTTTACTTCGTAACTTTTGTATCGGGTGTCCGTGTTAAGTGTTCCACATATCGTTTTGAAGCTAATAACATGTTCTAACTAATGAGACCGAGAAACATTAATTTAAGCAGACTTTTCCAATTAATCATAAATATGCCAATTAGGGAATTTGGGTGCTAATCGGTTTCTGTGGTATATGTTGAACCATGAGAATTGAATGAAAGTAGAAACAATGAGATTAATGTGAGAATCGTTTAACGTTGATAATTCAATTAAAATGTTAGAATTATATGTTTAAGAGCTATATAATTAAAAGAATCAAGAATGGAGAAAGAGTGAGGAAACCTTATCATAAACCAATTGAATGGCCTAGTATTGTGACTAGGAATTGAGAGATGGTATAACTTGTGAGGTAGGTAGGATTACCCTATGTTGATACAAAACTGTACTAGAGACGTGTCAATGCTTAGGCGTCGATACTCGAATAGTATCTTCGGGCTAGGTAGTTGTGATAAGTTGGAAGTGTGCTTCCTTCGTTTTAAATCCTAATTTAATTATATCTGGCTCGTGTCGAGGTCCCATGAGACGGGACGGTCGGGGTGATATAATTAATCTGTGGATTCAAATCCCTTAATGGATGACCATGACCCGTGCTCGTCCCCCTGTGGCTGGGCGGGGAAAGTATCCATTAGGATAAGTAACGAGTGACCTGTGTCGAGATCTCCGTGTGTGGGATGGCCGAGGAAAGTTATTTGTGGTAAGGTACCGTGACCCGTGATGAAGTGCCCTTGTGTGGCTGGGCGGGGAAAGCACCTTAGTTAGACAATGAGTGACCCATGATCATCCTTGTTTTGATGGGAGGGGAAAGTTATCTATAGGTGGATAATGAGTGACCCGTGCTCGTCCTTGTGTGGCTGGGCGGGGAAAATTATCTACACGTTGAGGATTGAGTGACCCATGCTCGTTTGCTACGATTATGGCTGGGCAGAAAAGCTGCCTCGAAGCACCTTATGTATGCTCTGTCTTATTTACATTGATGTCTCTAGTTTTATGTGAACTCGAAGTCTAGGTTTTTCCCGACTTGAGTATTGTTAGTTTGGAACCTTTAGAGCCGAGATAACTCTAAAAGAGGGAACCCACTGAGATGTTGTTATCTCACCCCACTATTGTTGTTGCTTTTCAGGTTTCTTTTGCAGGTTTGATTTACAAGTGGAGCTATGCTCAGGATGTTTCAAGTGAAGCATAGTTTTAGTCTTCAGCGGTGTATTTCTGTATCTTTGTACAATAATGGATATTGTATTTGCTCTTAGTATTGTTGTGTTAGCATAATTTCCATGTCTTGCACCATTGTTGTATAGAATTTTTATAGTTGGTCAAGAATGTGAATTATGCTATTAGGCACTTATGATGGTGTCAGTACCAAAAATAACACTTGTATGATATTATTCTAAATATATATTATATGGGCGTTACACAATCCTTAGAAAGAGAAAATTGCATAAAAAGGGAAAATAAACTATCCTAATGGAAATGTGAAATTGGATCTCATCAAGTTCCAATCCGGCTATGACCCATATGTCCTCAAGACTCTCCACATACTTCGCTTTTTGAGGAAGATGATTGGACTGATTCTTAACCCTCAGATTATCCTTGATTGTAGATGGTGAATCACAGATCACGCAGATCGCAGTTGTTCGTTTCAATCCCTCTTTTGCACGGATCGCCCTTTCGGGTTTTCAATCCATCGAGATACCCTTTTTTGCTTGAGTTGTCCAATGCGGCTTTTCCGCTCAGCGGGTGTACATATTTTTTGCATTTATTTCCGTAACTTTTGCCCGAGCCTTTTATTCTGTTTTTGGCTCGCCAGGATGCCCTTTTTTGCCTGGACCTTTATTCTATTTTTGTCTAGCGGGTCTCTTTTATATGATGTATTTTCTAACTGCATCTGCATTGACAGGGGATGGAAAGTCGTCTCCATCCATGGTTGATAGTATTAAGGCTCCTTTTGAGAAAACCTTTTTGACCACAAATGGACCTTCATAGTGGGTGTCCACATGCCCCTGTGATCTGTTTGTGGAGGAAGGATCCTTTTCACCACCAAATCACCGGGTATGTAATGTCGAGGTCGCACCATTTGATCGAACGCCCGTTTCATTCTCTGTTGATACAAATGTCCATGGAATACAGCTGCTAAACGCTTCTCCTCGATGAGGCTCAACTGATTGAATATGGACTGGAGCCACTCAGCTTCATCGAGCTTGACATCCATCATTATTCTCAAGGAAGGAATCTTAACTTCAACTGGCAGGACGACCTCCATACCATACACTAGTGGTTGCCCCGGTTGAGGCGTACACAGATGTTCGGTACCCATAAAATGCGAATGGCAACATCTCATGCTAATCTTTATATGTCACAACCATATTTTGTACTATCTTCTTGATGTTCTTGTTGGCTGCCTCGACGACGCCATTCATCTTTGGATGGTACAGAGAAGATTTGTGATATCGATTTTGAAATTCTGACACAGACATGCCATCATATTATTATTGAGATTGGAACCATTATCAGTAATGATTCTTTCGGGTATTCTGTATCGACAAATGATATCCCTCTTTATGAATCGGGCCACGACCTTCTTGGTATTAGCATATGATGCTGCTTCTACCCATTTGGTGAAGTAATCAATGGTAACGAGAATAAAGCGATGACCATTAGAAGCGGTAGGCTCAATCTTTTCGATCATATCGATGCCCCGCATGGAAAAGGGAAAAGGTGAAGACATGACACTCAACGAATTAGGAGGAACATGCACCTTATCAGCATATATTTGACACTTATGGAATTTGCGGGAGTACTTGCAGCAACTGGATTCCATGGTTATCTAATAATACCCCGATATCAACAGTTTCTTTGCCATGGCGTGTCCTCCAGCATGGGTACCGAAGGATCTGGTCGCAACTTTCTGAGTCTAACGGTTACTAACTATAAGTGTACAATCTATCGCGTAGCAATAAAAGATATCGATCCCACAGAGACTCGATAATCAACCTAGTTTTGTCGGGTGCTACTATGTTTAGCTAAGGCGAGCTATGTTTTAGGTTTTAAAGGGTTAAGAATTAACTAAATTAAATTCATGATATAAATTATCGATACATAATTGATTTCTCCTTCGAGAATTCAATAGAGGGTCGGCTTGTTAAGTTTTATTAAGTTATCTCTCCATAGTAACTCTCGGTTTAATTGTCTTCGACTCACACTCTCGTGGTCATGCATAATACTATACTCCTGAGTTCAATTGAGCGCTCTCGCTGTGTCAATTCAAGTTAGAAATACTTTTTGGAAACCTAAAAGTTCTAGATGGTTTTAAAGCGCTTCCGCTGTAGTTAAAACTAATGCTCGATATCAGCTATCTGATTATGATCTCAGACTCCCGTGGTCTTATTCTAATATTTTATACTCTCTTACACTCGTAACGAAAGTTAATTAAAACAAGAAATCGAAACCAGATTATAACTTAATTTAAAGTTTTAGCCTACTTCTATCGAATTCGTTCCGGTTTACACAATTACATACCGATTAACGGTTTAAGATGACATATTAAATAAAGAAAGGTAGAAGGAGAAGGAATACATAGTATAAATAAATGCGATAAGAAATAAATAAATAAGCATTAAAATCAGAAACCTGGTTGCAATATTCTTGATCAACCAAAATTTGAAACTTGAAATGAAAACAATAATGTAGTGGCTAGAAACAATAAAAGTGGTGATAGTTTCCTAATGGCGGAAACTATCACTAAGGTTCAGTAAAGGAAAATAAAACAAATGAAATATTGAAAAATAAAGGCGAACTTCGAAGAATAAAAATGGAAGAAATTTGACGTAAAAATGAAGCTCCCTTTGCAAATGGCAGAGAGCTCTATTTATAAGAGGTGTGGTAGGGTTTGTTGAGAAAAAGTAGGCATGGACTCCGATTGGGCTTGTGACTGAGTTGCATAGACTGAGTGGACTAAGGTGAGGAAATTTCTCCGCGTGAACGAAAGAATCTCGTTTAATTCTGACTTATGTTTCGTCTGTTACTGATTTTAGGTTTCTGCATAATTAAGTTGAAACGAACGTCTGGTATTTGAGACAGGTAACTTTAACAATGAGACGACCAACTCAACTCCAATTCGGGCGTCTGAACAATGAGACGGTCGTCTGGTGATGGAGACGATCGTTTGACAGTAAAATGTAGAAATGCATTTTTTCTGTTGTTTTCCTTCTGTTTTTCCCTGGTTTCTTGTTCTAAAAGCTTCCTTTTGTATTTTTGCCTCCAAATGACATGTTCGATCAAATATCTTCAAAACAAACACAATTTACGCATAATATCGTCCAAAACAGATAAATAAAAATGCTAAACAATCGAAAATCACATTAAATAATCGATATGAATTCGACTTATCAAATTCCCCCAAACTTGAATCTTTGCTTGCCCTCAAGCAAACAATCAAACATGATTTTAAATAGGATACCTCTACATGCAGACACGAAACATAACACCTATCCATACGTGGTCGTATGACTTAATGTTAAAATAACTGATATTAACTCGAACACTAAAAATACACTAATGACACTAAAAATGAATAACATTCTTAAACCCCCTTACAAACCAATCTGAATCACGCTGTTATAACTCAGCCTGATGCTCTTATATCTATTTCACCCGGTTTCATTCTGACGCAATCACATTAAGCCTTTTACCTTTGCACGTGCATAGTGAAATAGCCTGTTTATGAATTTGATCCTTCTTTTCAAACGGGGTCCGGTACACAAGTGCGGTAACCCTTTATCAAACCGAGTGTAAGTTGTGTCAGATCGAACAGTAATTCGCCCTACCAAGTTCAGAACCAGATTCCTCTGAACTGACTGACATCAGTATTTTTGCTTTGCCTTTTGTGCAGGTTAATTGTTTTACCAATGGTTTGCAATAACTTAATATTTTTCTTTTTCTTCCTCTTTTTTTGGAATTTTTTTGAGATCAATCACTTATTTGCATCGGCTTTCCACGTAGCTTGTACTTCAGGCGGTGCTGACTGCTAATATAAACTATTTCGGGGTTAATTTAGACCTAAAGCTTAGACTTTTGTATAATAGGTATCCAAATCGATATCGCTTCTAAGGGTTCAAGGCGTCAAGACTGTATAAAGTTTGTTAAGTCTTTCTCAGTTTCTCTAACAGTGCCTATTAAACTATATACTTGAAGGGTATGTTAAATGAAAACATTGTAAATGAATACAATTTTTTGGTAATGCTAAAAATACTGGAGAGAATTTGAAACTAAATACTTAGATTAATTTAATTTGGTTTCGTACAATGAAATGGGAAATCTAATACCTTCTCCCACACTATCTCGGACATTGTCCTCAATGTTGTGAGATATAGGTACATTTCTAAATATAATAATAAAAACATGACAAAAACTAAAAACTAAGAAAACTAATAACTAAAAAGAAACTACTCTTGCGGTGGTGGTGGTCTTTGGCCTCTGCCTCTAAATCTGCCTCTCATGGCTCTCTATCCGTGGATCTCTACATAATCTGGTATACCCTCAAGGTGGATATAGTTATGCAATTCCTGAACTTGACTTGTTAGACCTCCCAAAGCCTTGGTGTTGGCAGCAATCAGCTTTCCGTGCTATGTCTGCGTCAACTCCATCCTCGTCATCCTCTGTGACAAATCCTCGTATTGCTTCTGTTGCACCTCCTGGTTCTGCATGATGGCCGCCATAATGTCATCCATAGATGCAAGTTGTTGATTCCTTCTCCGACGTCTAGTGGATGTGTTGGTGCTAGCAAACTCAACGGCTCTCTGCTCAGCTCTTTCCTCATCATCCAAAACCTTCATCGACTCTGGTGTCTTGTTAAGCTTCCTGTGTAGCCGCACTTGGTGAGGGAGCACGAAGATCAAAATGCCAGTTGGCTCAAACTCTCACATTTGTCCTGGTATGACAGGGCAGGATGATGCTTCAGATGATCTTCCCGTTGAAAACTAGGTTGTGTCTGCCATACTTCCTTGCCTTGATCAGGTGACTGGACTTGCAGAACTCCATGTCAGGGTATATGGAAAGTGCTCCATACAGATGGTTCCAGTGTTCCTCTAAACCCAGCTTAAGCGCAATATCAGTAATCATGCTTCCAAAGCAGAAGGGTGATTTCCCTCTGTTACAGATATACTTGATGTTGTTGAAGATGAAGGCGACGAGGTTTACTCGCATGTCGAAGAAGGCACAGTAAATCAAGAATAACTCTCTTTGATTTACTTTATGGTTATTTTCCCTCCCAAAGATGACACTGGATACAACCCTCTGAAAGTATCAGATGGCGAGGTTTTGAATATGAGTTGCATACAACTCCTCCCATACATTCTCTCTCTCTCTCTCTCTCTCTCTCTCTCTCTCTCCTGACAATTCCTCCCACGGATCAAAAGCGCTGATCTGCCAGTCTCCTCCTTTCGGAATGGTTAAGTGAACGCCTTCACCTTGCGGGAACCCAAACCACTCGCTAAATTGCTCTTGAGTGACAAAGAATTCCCTTGCTAACATACGAAAGGTAATGTTCCCCATCAGAAATTTTGTTTCACCTCTAGGCGTGTGGTACTCAGAAGAGCTTAAGAACTCCATCACAAGCGTGGCGTAGGTAGGCCGGTTGCTTCTGCAAAGCGCCATGAGGTTAGTCTTTTCCATCATGTAGTTAACGATGCCGAGGAGACCCAAACGAGTTAGGAACTCCTCATCGGTGTAACAAGTGACATTGACTTGTCTCTCACGGAACTCCTGAAAGCGTGCCCTTTGGAGAATTCCGACATCTCCTTCTCTTGAAACGAGGGTTGTTGGTCTTGGCTCGGCCATTTTAGGAAGGTGTAGAAAAATGAAGATGAAAATGTTAAGCTGATTTGATAGAATTTTGTGAAAGGGGTGGCTGGTGTGGAAAGAAAAATGTTGCTGCTTACAAAATAATGAAACAAAGTGGCATAGCTGAGAAAAATTCGTTGCTGGAAATGGTTTGTGTGAGAATGAAGTAGGAATGGGTGTTATAAATAGGGAAAGAATCATAGCCGTTGGGAGTGGGGTTGCAACGGTCCTGATGACCGTTGCAATCAGAACATTGTGAAGGTTGGCCATTGAGACGGTCGTCTGGCCCTTGTGACGATCGTCACAAGCTTGAGACAGTTGTCTCAAAGCTCAGATGGTCGTTTGGCTAAAAAAAATCCAATATTCCTAATAAAAGTACTCCTACTCATTCTGTTTTGTATTGAATCATACGTAGTGCATCTGTAACTTATTTCATGCAACTAGTATATGTAGCAGGTAACATAATAAATTAAATAACAGACATGCTTTTTATATTAGTACTGAAAATAAAATTTTTTCTTCTAGCAGTAGGTAAATAATATGGTTCATCATTGTATCAAACTAGAAGTGTATCAAAATTCATCCAACTGATATAACAAAACACACATAACACATGAACCTTTTTATTACTAAGTTTAGAATATTTCTCAACTTCAATAGCAATCAAAATCAAAGCATTAACAAATCAAGAATAAACCAAAGTATTTCATTAAAACTTAGCAAAATGCAAGAGTAATGATTCAAAATAAGCTGAAAATTAAAAATTGACTTAAAATAAAAAAATTTCTAAACTTAAAAATGCTAAAATTGCGAGAAAAATCTGATTAAGGTGTTGATGAAAATCAGCCACGATTTTTGCAGATTGTATCTACTGCATCCCTCAAATACTCAAACTGATCCATTTCCATATCTCTCAAAGTGATAATATCGATGCGTAAGTCGAAAATGTCGTATTGCATGGTTTGAATCTCAGTTTGTAGACTTTCTAAAGAAAGTTCTGGATTTGTTGGAATTGGTGTAGGTGTCTTAGCAGGTTTAAAATCTTCTTCCAATTTAGGTTTCACTACTTCTTCAATCATATCCTCCAAATCATAATAATTTGAAGGAGTCTTAGGATCTTTATCAACTTCAGACCAAGCATCACTTGGTTCATCCTAATCAAATAGCCAGTTTTCCTTCTTATGCACACTTGTTCCCTCATGATCAGGTAATACTAAATGTAGCAAAACTTCGCCATTGATTAGGAGCGTGAAATGGTCAGGTTTGCGGTCATACAAGATTGCTCTCTCAAAACAGAAGGTGATATTCATAGGCCTAAACTCTCCAAGTGGGGTAATCTTAGCAAGATGGGGTTTAAATCCCATTGCTTCAGCAATCTTAGTAACTAATCAACCTATCATAATTTGACAGTGATCACTCTGAATAATTTTGCAAAAGTTAGCAAACATAAAGGTGAATGGATTAACTTCTATGGAGGTGAAAGCACAATAAATGATAAATAATTCATCTCTTGAAATGGTGTTATCACTTTCACCTTTTCCGAACAGTGTGTAAGCTAGCATCATATGGAAATACCTAATAACTGGGTTATGTATTTCAGTGGACAACCTAGGGTATTGGTCATGATGAGGTCTTCCTAAGATACTACTCCAAAAATTATATAACTCACCATATGCAAACAAATTTTCCCGTGCTTCTGAGAAAACAGTAGGGCCATCTGGAAAACCTAAAAGGTTAGCCATCTCATGGATGTTAAACTCACAGGGGTATCCAAATAGTCTAAATGTCATCTTCCCTCTGGTCAAGCCTTTTCTACATTTAGGGTGGTAAATCAATGAACTCAGGAATTCTAAAGTTAACTCATAATAGGTTCTACGTTTTCTAAGTGCAAATTCGTGCCAACCTAGCTGGCTAAACAGGTAATTAAGGCTAGCACCTATGCCTAAGGCTTTCATGGTTGGTCCATGGAAAAATTTGGTCAGGGCCATAGGTCGTAGGGCTAAAGCTTCATAATGGTGTCTCTGGACACCATCTCTAAATTCCACAATCAGCTTGGAAGTCATGATTAGAGTCAGTGAAGAACAGAGAAAGATGAGTAGAAGGTAGAAAACTTTAAAATCCTGGAATCACACAGTAAAACAAATCACACAAAAATCAGTGAATTTAAAACATCGAAAAAATCAAAATTTTGAAAAACTAAGTAAAATGCGAATTTAAGGTAAGGATTTAGAAATTAAAACGCGGGTTGCCTCCCGCTAAGCGCTTCATTTAATGTCGGGGCTCGACAAATCTTAAGGGAAACTAATATAAGGTTTCCAATGGAAATTCTGCCAATTTCAAAACCATTGAATATTCTTTGTCTTCTATGCAATTGTAATGTTTAAGGCGTTGACCATTTACTATAAACGGTTCACTAGACCTACCCTTAATTTCAATAGCACCACCACTTAAAACTTTAGTTATTTCGAAAGGTCCGGACCATCTAGATCGTAATTTTCCTAGGAACAACCTAAGTCTAGAATTGAATAATAGAACGACATCTCCCACACTGAATTTTTTCCTAGAAATTCGCTTGTCATGCCATTTCTTGGTTCTCTCCTTATAAATGCGGGAATTCTTGTAAGCGTCTAGTCTTAGTTCCTCCAATTCATGTAAGTCTAGAATACGTTTCTCACATGCGTTAATGTAGTTAAAGTTAAGGGTTTTAATCGCCCAATAAGCTTTATGCTCTAATTCTACTGACAAGTGGCAAGATTTTCTGTAGACTAATATTAGCGGTGTAGTTCCGATGGGTGTCTTAAAAGTTGTTCTATAGGCCCATAAAGCTTCAGGTAACTTTATAGACCAATCTTTCCTCGATGTAGCTATAGCTTTTCTAGAATTTGTTTTATTTCTCTATTTGAAACTTCTACATGTCCACTAGTTTGTGGATGGTAAGGTGTAGCTATTCGGTGTCTTACTCTATATTTTAATAAGAGTTTATCAAATATTCTAGATATGAAATGATAGCCTCCATCACTTATGACGAGTATTGGTACACCGAATCTTGGGAAGATAATGTTATTAAAAAGCTTTATGACTACTCGAGTGTCATTTGTTGGGGAAGCTATAGCTTCTATCCATTTTGAAACATAATCGAAAGCTACGAGTATGAATTTATTTCCAAAAGAAGGTGGGAACGGTCCCATAAAATCAATTCCCCAAACATCGAAAACTTTTACTTCAAGAATTCCTTTTTGGGGCATATCATTGCGCCTCGATATGTTACCAGTGCATTGGCATCGGTCGCAATTCAGAATGGCGAGGTGAACATCTTTCCAAAGAATGGGCCAAAATAGGTCTGATTGAAGGATCTTCGCACAAGTCTTAGAAGTACTTGCATGTCCACCATAAGGAGCAGAGTGACAATGGTAAATTATGTTTTCTATTTCTTCATCTGGGATGCATCAACGGTAAATACTATCGGATCCTTGCTTGAAATGCAATGGTTCATCCTAGTAATATTGTTTTAAATCATGGAAGAATTTCTTCTTTTGTTGATAAGTAAGATCTGGCGGAAGTACTCCGACAGCTAAATAGTTGACTATGTCAGCATACCATGGCAAAGTGGTATGCGTATAAACTTCTTCCATTGTTTCTTCCCTGTTCTGTTTGTCTAGAGAAGATATCTCTTGTTCTAATTTGGCTATAAGACGTTCATCAGGGAAATCATCATTTATTGGTATTGGGTCAGGTTTAATTCCTTCCATACGTGATAAATGGTCTGCTAATACATTGTCAGTTCCTTTCTTATCCTTGATTTCTAAGTCAAACTCTTGTAGGAATAAGATCCATCTTAGTAATATGGGTTTTGCATGCTTTTTTACTTAGAAGGTATCTGATGGCTGCGTGATCTGTATAAATGAAGATTTTGGTTCCTACTAAGTATGAACAGAATTTATTAAGTGTAACACCCCATTTTCTATAGTAACACAAACACAAATGGAATATTACATATTCAGCTTTAACAATTTCCCAAATTTTAAGGAATCAAAACAAATACGTAACACTTTCTTTTAATTTTAACAGACAATGCCGTTCACTCCAATAATTTAACTTCATAAAATTCTTACGCAGCGGATTCATAATTTTGATTCATAATATCTTTAAACAACATAATAACAACTTAACAAAGGAAGCAAACAAACATTAATCCTTCGGACATTTAAAACTTAGCAATAATTAAATGTTCAACAAAGTAGACACGCGACAATCCCCCCGAGTGCTACGTATCAGAGCGACTGACCACCGACTCGAATAACAGTAACTGGCTACTTCTCAGGATTACCTGCACGTTGTCACATAAGGACAACATTCAACAGAAGGGTGAGTTACGATAATTATAATTAGTATATGAAAAACAATACAGCGAATAAGGTCGTAAACAAACACCACTTCACAAATCTATCAAATATCAACACAACAAATCAACAAGAATGAAACTTTGATGAGACTCGACTAGTTATGCATGTGGTACCATTCAGAGTAAACTCCCAACTTAAAAATCTGCGAATTTATCGAGGCATCAAGGCATAAGCCTTCAACTTTCAACTTTTGCCAATCCAGGCCAACGTGGTGTGAGCAACGGCTCCAACAAAATGCATATGAATTTACATGACATACACGACTTTAACACTCCGACGGCGTAACAATAATAGCAACACAATAATGTTTACAACATAATCAACTTATATTCCACTTTGGCTTATCAAGCTTACAACTTGTAACTTTAACCTTTTCCGTACACGGAATAACGTAACAACTCAGTCATACCTGTATCAACGTTTCATAGCATAATGCCAACAAAATAACTCATCAAAATCAACTATAATATTACCTGACTTACCCCAACAAATTTCATTAAAATCCGAGCAACTTCGTTTTCCGCCTAATTCGGCCGATCCGACTAATTCGACACTGTTTTTCTACTTTCTGCGATTAATGCGATTTTTCTACTAAACTTGAATTCCATGCATTCTATTAAAATCATCTGTCTCGGGAATCATATTACCACCATTATTTCTGCTAACATATTACACCTGCAATTTCTACTAAACTATGCACTACATTATTATTCTAAAACTTGGATTCTACTGTTCGAATATTATATATATATATATATATATATATATATATATATATATATATATATATATCAGAATACTAATTCTTATTTTACTTCTGTTAGGATTTAACTTAATTGAAATAATATTTCCTAATAATTATTTGATATATTGATGATTTAGGTTATTTATATTGTTAATTAAGGAAACATTAATTAATTTAAAAAAATTAAATGACTCCCACTAAAGACAGGGTGGCCTGCGCCACCCTTGTCTCTCACCAAGGATAAGTGCACGCCATGCATTATGTGGGAGGCCTATGGCCTGCGCCACACATGGCTTGTGGAACAAGAACAAGGCCCTCTGGCCTGCGCCACAGACTGGGTGAAGGGAGGGGGTGGCGTGCGCCATCCAAGGCCACGTGGACCCCACCCAAGTCTAGTTTCCTTCATTATTAAATTCAATAATAAAAAAATGTACCTTCTTCTAATTCCTTCTACAACAATTTCCAGACTTCAATTTCCTTTTTCTTTTTATACTACGTCAATGTATTAATCCAATTAATATTTATATCATCTGCAATTGATAATTCAGTGGCATCTCAACATAACTTCTATACAATCAATCGATTATTAGATTTTCAATAACAGTTACAAAATCAACGAAGACGTATCGACCTAATTACTCAAATTAACCCAATTAAAGTATTGAAATTCATACCCGATTATAAAAATCGAACCCACCCTTACCTTAGATTGGATTGAAGGTTGCTCTACAGTCGGATTCCGTAAATTTTTCTTCTCCTTCCCTCACGTTCGTACAGCAGTTCTACTTCCTCTTTTTCTTCCTTCTTTTTCTAACTCCCCACTTCTGCTACTTTTTGGTTTCTTATCACTTCTATTATTTTTATTTTAATAAACTAATAAACTATTATAATTTCTAATGGGCCTAACATAATACCCCTCTATTTTACTAATCCAAACATGGTTTCAAGCCCACTACTTAAATTAACACAACAACTATTATAATTAATTCTAATAATACTTTCTACGATTTTCGACTAGATTTCCGACTTATCGATTAATTTAACTACGACACTAAATATTCCTACTAACCACAATAACTATTAAAATATTAAGATAATAATTAATTCTTTGGGTGTTACAACTCTCCCCCACTTAGAATATTTTCGTTCTCGAAAATTTACCTGCTTCAAACAGCTCAGGATAGGAGTCTCGCATCTTGCTCTCCAATTCCCAGGTCATGCTTTCGCCCGTAGCTCCCAACCAAACGACTTTGACCAACACAATCTCTTTTCCTCGAAGAGTCTTTGTTTCACGATCTTCAACTCGTACAGGCTTTGTCTCCACTGTTAGATTATCCCGCACTTGCACATCATCCATACTAACCACATGAGACGGATCTGAGATATACTTCCGAAGTTGTGACACATGGAATACATCATGCAAATTCGAAAGATTTGGTGGTAATGCCATCCGATAAGCAACTTTTCCAACTCGTTCTAAGATTTGATACGAACCAATGAAGCGAGGAGTGAGCTTTTTAGACTTCAAAGCCCTCCCAACACCGGTCACAGGCGTGACTCTCAAAAACACATGGGCACCAGCTTGAAATTCTAAATCCTTCTTCCGATTGTCATGGTAACTCTTCTGCCTACTCTGAGAAGCTTTCATCTTCTCTCGGATAAACTTCACTTTCTCGGTAGTTTCTCGAACTAACTATGGTCCAAGTACCACACTCTCACCAGATTCATGCCAACACAACGGAGTCCTACACCTACGACCATGCAATGCTTCAAAAGGCGCCATTCCGATACTAGAATGGTAACTATTATTATATGTGAACTCGATCAATGGAAGATGAGTGTCCCACGAACCTCCTTGCTCAAGAACACAAGCTCTCAGTAAATCCTCCAATGACTGAATAGTTCTCTCAGTTTGGCCATCAGTTTGAGGATGATATGCTGAACTCAACCTCAACTTAGAACCCAACGAATCTTGCAGACTTTTCCAAAATTCCGACGTAAACCTCAGATCTCTATCCGACACAATGCACAAAGGAACACCATGCAACTTTACAATTACTCGGATGTAAATCTCTGCTAACTTCGCAATTGGGTAAGTGATGTTAATAGGTATGAAGTGAGCCGACTTCGTGAGCCTATCAACGATCACCCAAATCGAATCATGCCTTCTTAAAGTAACAGGCAGCCCCGTTACAAAGTCCATAGAAATGCTATCCCATTTCCATTCTGGAACTTCCAACAGTTGCATCAACCTAGCAGGGTTTTGATGCTCAATCTTCGACTTCTGACAAGTTAAGCACGCATACACAAAACGAGCCACATCTTCTTTCATTCCGGGCCACCAAAATATTTTCTTTAAATC
Source organism: Lathyrus aphaca (assembly GCA_963966055.1). Lineage (NCBI taxonomy): Eukaryota > Viridiplantae > Streptophyta > Magnoliopsida > Fabales > Fabaceae > Lathyrus > Lathyrus aphaca. The sequence continues at coordinate 400,475,312 of OZ014522.1, read as the reverse complement.
CTGATACATTTTAGTAGCTCCTGGATGAATACTCAAACTGCTTCTATGACCCTCTTCTAGAATGCTTCTTTTCATAACCGCGTCATCAGGAATACAAATTCTTTCACCTAATTTCAACACACCTCTCGCATCAATCTTAAAGTCACTCTTCTCTGATTGACCACAACGATTAAGGATATCTACTAATTTCACATCCAATTTCTGTGCCTCTCGGATACTATCCATAAAATCATTATTAATCTTTAGCATTCCTAGCATTACACTCTGCGGGGTTACTTCTCAAACCAAACTCATATCACGAAATTGCTCAATTAATTCCAACTCCTTAATCATCATTGCTGACACATGCAAGGTCTTTCTACTTAAAGCATCGGCCACAACATTTGCTTTACCTAGATGATAATTCAAACCAAAATCATAATCCTTAAGCAATTCTAACCATCTACTTTGTCTCATATTCAGCTCTTTTTGATCAAATAAATACTTTAAACTTTTATGATCACTGTAAACCTCGAATCTGGAACCATAAAGGTAATGCCTCCAGATTTTTAGCACAAACACCACAGCAGCAAGTTCAAGGTCATGCGTAGGATAGTTCTTTTCATGAATTCTTAACTGTCGCGACGCGTAAGCAATTACTTTATTATTTTGCATAAGCACACCTCCTAAACCCATCAATGAAGCATCACAGTAAATTACAAACGGTTCCTCCGGATTTGGCAAAGTCAAAACCGGCGCCGACGTCAATCTCCTTTTTAATTCATTAAAACTCTCTTCGCACTAAACACCCCATACGAAAGCTTTACCTTTACAAGTTAATTTAGTTAACGGAAGTGCTAACTTAGAAAATCCATCAATAAACCTTCTATAATATCCAGCTAATCCCAAAAAGCTTCTAATCTCGGTATCCGACTTAGGAGTCTCCCATTGCAATACAGCTTCTACCTTTGATGGATCTATAGCAATACCTTTTCCTGAAATTACATGGCCGAGAAAACTGACTTCTCTTAACCAAAACTCACACTTGGACAGCTTCGCATACAATTTCTTATCTTTCAAAACATCCAACACTAATCTCAAATGTTCTTTATGCTCTTCTTCTGACTTAGAGTAAATCAAAATATCATCAATAAATACTACTACAAATTGGTCCAGATAAGTATGAAAAATACGATTCATGTATTCCATAAATAATCCCGGCGCATTAGTCACACCGAAAGGCATCACAGAATACTCATAATGTCCATACCGAGTTCTGAACGCTGTCTTCTGGATGTCTTCATCTTTCACTTTGATCTGATGATAGCCCGATCTCAAATCAATTTTACTGAACACACAAGCACCCACTAGTTGATCCATCAAATCATCTATCCTCGATAGTGGATACTTATTCTTGATCGTTACTTTATTCAATTGTCTATAATCAATACAAAGCCTCATACTACCATCTTTCTTCTTTACTAGCAACACTGGAGCTCCCCACGGTGATACACTTGGCCTTATAAACTTTTTCTCAAGTAAGTCTTCTAATTGCTTCTTTAATTCATACAATTCAGATGCCGAAATTCTATACGGCGCCATCGAAATAGGCCTAGTACCAGGTACCAGATCAATAGTAAATTCAACTTCCCTCTCTGGCGGCACACTAGGAATCTCATCAGGAAAAACTTCAGGGAATTCTTTCACTACTAACAGTTCATCAATCTTAGCTTTATTCTCAACCGACAATGTCGCCATCAAGGAAAACATCTGAGCTTCCTCTTTCATCAATTTTCGCAATTCTCTGAAAGGTAATAAGCCAACTCCTTCCTCTTCAGGAGTGGAAAATCTCACCGACTTATGATAACAATTTATATGAACATAATTATACTCTAACCAGTTCATACCAAGAATTACATCCATCCCAGCCAACGGCAAACATACTAAATCAACATAGAAATCTTTATCGAAGATCGATAAAGGACACTTTAAACATACCAATGAAGTAGCTATTGATCCCTTAGCTGGGGTCTCAACAATCAAATCACCACCCAAAGCAGACAATTTTAAACTCAGGCTTCGAGCACAGTTATCAGAAATAAAACAGTGTGTAGCACCGGTATCAATAATAGTAATTAAAGGAGTACCGTTTATGAAACATGTACCTCAGATAAGTCTGTCCTCACTGGAGGTTTGAGTTCCGGTCAATGCGAACACCTTTCCAGTTTGAGATTTCTTTGGCTTCTGACACTAACTTCCAATATGCCCTTCTTCGCCACAATTAAAACAAATCATTTCCTTGTGCTTGCAATCAGCTATTGCATGTCAAGTCTTACCACAACGAAAACACCTCTTTACTTCAGCAGTGCATACATTACTCTTATGACCAGCCTGACCATATTTGAAGCAGACTATACCAGCAGGAGCACCTCCCCCACTAGCTCTCTGAGCCGGAGCAGCTCTTTGTTTCCCTTTTCCAACTGGAGCATCATACGGCTTGCCACGGTTTTGATGTTGCTTGCCTCTGCGATCGTTGACAACCTTGTAATGAGCATTATTGTTCTCCTCAAATATCCTGCAGCTATCAACCAATTCAGTAAAAATGCGTATCTTCTGATACCCAACAACCTTCTTAATTTCAGAGCGCAACCCGTTTTCAAACTTGATGCACTTTGAAAATTCAGCACCAGCACCAGTGTAATGAGGATAAAATTTGGACAACTCCATAAATTTTGCAGCATAATCCGTGACAGACATGTTTCCTTGCTTCAGCTCAAGGAACTCAATTTCTTTCTTACCACAGACATCTTCCGGATAATACTTTCTCATAAATTCCCTACGGAATACATCCCAAGTAATAACTTCACCTGCCACGGTCAACCTCTCATGAGTCTCTAGCCACCAGTCATCAGCTTCGGCTGCTAGCATGTGAGTACCATACCGAACCTTCTGATTTGGAGTGCAATCCATAACACGGAAGATTCTCTCGATTTCTTTCAACCATCCCAAAGCTGCATCTGGATCATGCTTCCCCTTAAACACCGGCGGATTCTCTCTTTGGAAAGTCGCCAAACTACGTGATCCAGCATCTCTACCAGCATTTGGCAAGTTCTGCACAGCTTGTGCCATCGCTTGCATTGCGGCAGCCATCACAGCGTCATTTCTCCCAGCCATTTCAACTTATCACTACAACACAACTTAGATTGGATTAGTAACAATACACAATTGTTAGACAATAACGACACGACAACTGGCCGGACAGACCGACCTGCTATGATACCACTTATGTAACACCCCATTTTCTATAGTAACACAAACACAAATGGAATATTACATATTCAGCTTTAACAATTTCCCAAATTTTAAGGAATCAACACAAATACGTAACACTTTCTTTTAATTTTAACAAACAATGCCGTTCACTCTAATAATTTAACTTCATAAAATTCTTACGCAGCGGATTCATAATTTTGATTCATAATATCTTTAAAAAACATAATAACAACTTAACAAAGGAAGCGAACAAATATAAATCCTTCGGACAATTAAAACTTAGCAATAATTAAATGTTCAACAAAGCAGACACGCGACAATCCCCCTGAGTGCTACGTATCAGAGCGACTGACCACCGACTCGAATAACGGTAATTGGCTACTTCTCAGGATTACCTGCACGTTGTCACATAAGGACAACATTCAACAGAAGGGTGAGTTACGATAATTATAATTAGTATATGAAAAACAATACAGCGAATAAGGTCGTAAACAAACACCACTTCACAAATCAATCAAATATCAACACAACAAATCAACAAGAATGCAACTTTGATGAGACTCGACTAGTTATGCATGTGGTACCATTCGGAGTAAACTCCCAACTTAAAAATCTGCGAATTTATCGAGGCATCAAGGCATAAGCCTTCAACTTTCAACTTTTGCCAATCCAGGCCAACGTGGTGTGAGCAACGGCTCCGACAAAATGCATATGAACATTGAGACCGTTGGGAGTGGGGTTGCAACGGTCCTGATGACCGTTGCAATCAGAACATTGTGAAGGTTGGCCATTGAGACGGTCGTCTGGCCCTTGTGACGATCGTCACAAGCTGGAGACAGTTGTCTCAAAGCTCAGATAGTCGTTTGGCTAAAAAAAATCCAATATTCCTAATAAAAGTACTCCTACTCATTATGTTTTGTATTGAATCATACGTAGTGCATCTGTAACTTATTTCATGCAACTAGTATATGTAGCAGGTAACATAATAAATTAAATAACAGACGTGCTTTTTATATCAGTACTGAAAATAAAATTTTTTCTTCTAGCAGTAGGTAAATAATATGGTTCATCATTGTATCAAACTAGAAGTGTATCAAAATTCATTCAACTGGTATAACAAAACACACATAACACATGAACCTTTTTAATACTAAGTTTAGAATATTTCTCAACTTCAATAGCAATCAAAATTCAAAGCATTAACAAATCAAGAATAAACCAAAGTATTTCATTAAAACTTAGAAAAATGCAAGAGTAATGATTCAAAATAAGCTGAAAATTCAAAATTGACTTAAAATAAAAAAATTTCTAAACTTAAAAATGCTAAAATTGCGAGAAAAATCTGATTAAGGTGTTGATGAAAATCAGCCACGATTTTTGCGGATTGTATCTACTGCATCCCTCAAATACTCAAACTGATCCATTTCCATATCTCTCAAAGTGATAATATCGATGCGTAAGTCGAAAATGTCGTATTGCATGGTTTGAATCTCAGTCTGTAGACTTTCTAAAGAAAATTCTGGATTTGTTGGAATTGGTGTAGGTGTCTTAGCAGGTTTAAAATCTTCTTCCAATTTAGGTTTCGCTACTTCTTCAATCATATCCTCCAAATCATAATAATTTGAAGGAGTCTTAGGATCTTTATCAACTTCATACCAAGCATCACTTGGTTCATCCTAATCAAATAGCCATTTTTCCTTCTTATG